>PVIC010010277.1:0-43708 GCA_004025085.1 Thryonomys swinderianus | reverse complement strand
CTTTACTATATCCTGGGGGTTTTACTAGAACAAGGGTCTCAGCTTTTCCTTTAAAACTGTACCTCTTAACTTTTTTCATATATTATACAAATAGCGAACTAATAAAAATAATCTTGCTGGTATTTAGGAACAAGATTTGAGATAAGAAGAGGGTAGATACTCAGGATATAGTGGACTCTTGACTTTCCCGAGGGCTCCTTGTAAGTCTAAGTTGGTTGTAAATCAGTACAGCTGAGATCTGGCTATCGCTACACGTGGGTCTGTGCTGTGGCTAACAAGAGGCAGGTGAATTAGTTGTTCTTAGGTTGAAACTTGAGGTCCTACTGGAATAGTTTTATCTCTAGTGCTAATTCCAAACTCTAGCTGGAGCCAGAATCCCCTGCGGGGCTCCCCCGCGGAGCTGTGGGCGTCAGGAGGTCTGGGAAGGGGCTGGGGCACTCACAGGAGTCACAAGTTCCCCGGTGCTGCTCGTGGTCCTCAGACCACACTCTGAGGAGCCTCGCTTGCAAGAAAGGAATTGCAAGTGTTGGAGATTTGGTTGATTGTATGAAAGTGAGGGAGAGAGATCGGAGACAAAGAGGAATTCCCAGTTTCTGGCTTGAGCAGTAAGGAACGATGACTTTCTTTGCTGTGTATAAGTGAGGGAGGAAGGGCTGGAAAGCAGTTCAGTGTTACTGTACTTGTTCAGCCTGGGTGAGGCTTTTGCTCCCGGCAAAAAGTAACCAAATAAGAAAGCAGGAAACAGAGCGGGTTGTGCAGAGGGCATCGAGTTCAGTTTAGGTCCTGCTGAAGCGAGGAGATCCAGTTAGATATATGTGAAAAGCAGTTGGGTATTTGTGTCCAGAGGTCGGGAGAGCCCCGGAGGACGGGCGGAGGATCTTCGGTTTGTTGATGATTCTTGCAGCTGCTGTTCCCGGGAGGGTAGGTGCGCGGAGCCCCGGACCGAGGAGGGACAAAGGTGCAGCCTGTGGTCAACAACCGTGCAGTGTGAAGAGAGGAGAATGCCGCAAGGAGACCAGCGAGAACAGGAAACAAAGATGGGCGTATTAAATGTTGGCAAAAGGTCAAGCAAGATTAAGGCTGAAAAGCAGTCCCTGAATCTGCCAGAAGTTACCGTGAATACTCTCATGGAGGACGTTTGGGTGGAGTGCTGGGGGTGCTGTCGGCACTTCTGCAGGCTGAGCAGGAGCACGGTATTGTGAGGAGATGCAAAGTGGAGACACTGAAGGAATGGATGTAATTAGTTCAGGAGCTTTCTCTCTCTCTTTCTCTCCTCAGTGGGTAAACATTGGGGTGGTTTATGGGTGAGGAAGAAGGAAGTAGTGCTTCTCCCCCTGTATAACACAATAGTGTTTATAGCACGTTTAAACGCTGAAGGAAGGGATGTTGGAGATTAAGGAGAGAAAGGGAAATTGATAACACAAGTGTGGTGGTTGGGGCAGCTGTTATCTTGATTGACTTTGGGGGAATCTGCCCAGGGGATTGATGGAGCACACTACTGGGTGTGTCTGGGTGTGTCCTGTGGTGGGTGGCTTTGGGTTTGTGTCTGGTCACTTGCTTCCCGCATCTACTTCCTGGGTGCCATGAGCCGAGCAGCTTTGCTCCACCAGGTCCTTCCGGCATGTGTTCCTGCCTTACAGTATGAAGAATCCCTTTAAAATGTGAGCCACAGAAAACCCCAATTGTGAGTGCAGGGCACTGTGGCTTAGTGAGGGGAACACAGATGCCTTCCCTCAGGTTAATTCACTGCCTCCATGCCACGCTGCTTCCCCTTAGAGGAGATTTTCTTCCATTTAAAGTAGACTTTAACTTTCCTCATGTCACTGTTGGATAACAGCTCTGAGCATTCATCAAATATAGTTGGATAATGAGTCAGGGTGTGACTTCTGGGTCAAGAGAAGGTGCTGGTGAAGAATCCCACACGGGTTAGTGATCTCTGACAAAGATGAATGGAGTGGAGCTTAGTGTTATACGAATATCCTGAGAAATCCTCCCAAGAACAAGGACAGATAACTGCAATTCAAATAATGCAGGGAAGTGAAAACTGTAGCGGGTTTTTGAGTACCGATTGTTGGTAGGTGTGGGTGCTGTCCTTGACTTTTCCCCTTTAACGCAAAAGAGGTTCCACCTTCCAAGTCTCAGGAGTTGGAACTGAGCTGAGGACAGATGTTGTGCTCTGAGAGAGAGGAGAGGAAAGAGGAAGAGGAAGAGTCTCCAGAATGTTAGTAGAAATCTTTGGTGGAATTAATGTTATTTTTCATTTCTTACAAGAACTTTAACTATTTCATTCTTCTTATTAAAAAAAAAAGTAAAAGAAAACCTGAGTTGTAAATAGAAATTTTTAGAACAGGAAATTAACTGAATAAAAATCCTATCTTTAAAAAATATATTGAGCTTCATCTTTTTCAGTATTTATTATACATTATGCCTAGCCACTAAGGTTTTCCTACTTCATCTTCCTTTATGTATTTATCAAAATTTACTATTGCAATAGAAAGCATTGTGGAATACTGAAGTGATGGAATATTAAGATTGATAATAAAATAATAATTTATGTAACTATCAATTTCAGACAACCCTAGAAATAATTTAAAAAATTTGTAGTAATCTTGTCTATAGAATACATATTTCAAATTAAAAGGTATTATGAAATACATATACAGATAAAATTATAATTTTCATATACTTCTATTTGCATTTTTATTACAAATGCTCAGTATTTCTTTAATTGAGTGTTTGTGTAAAATGCGAAACTACTAGTGTTATATTATTCCATTTCTTTTGTTAATTCATCATTTCTACTCTATTATTTTATTGCAGTATTCATTCTTATTCCCTCAGTTTGCATCGAAGAGAATATCAGGTTGACATTTCCTCGTGGCCTTTCTCAAAGCTCACCAGTATAGCAACAGAGGTGCTAAATTTCTCTCAGAAATAGAACTCAGCCTCATTTTGGAAATTTCTTCTCAGTCACACGCAGGAATCTAGTTTCAAATCTTCAGTTCTGCCCTCTGCTGGCCACTTCAAATTATACAAGGTGACTTCTCAGTACTGCTCATTTCCCAATTCTCAGCATTTTAACAGACATTTAAAAATTTTTGATAGTTGAAGTTGAATATAATACACCTTTCTTTTTAGATAAGATTTTTAGTTAAGTTGAATTTTCTAGAGAATTAACGCTTACTGAAATCTCTTTTCATGCTTAAACACTTGCACAGAATGATGCAGGGACTTATATCAAGATTTTACAGTTCACAAACACTTATATATATAATGGACTACAGATGGAAATTTGAGATCAACCATCTATCCACCATAGCCATCAAACAGTGTGGGTGGAAACTAGCTAGTTTATTTTGTACTCAGGGCTAAAAGGATTATTTTTGAAACATCCCATGTTCTCTTTAGCTATAAACAAAACATTGTGTCTTCAAGCATGAACAAAGGTCTTGTGAACACAAGGAAGGCATGTCTTATAACCTTATTGGATGAAATCTTTATTTTTTTATTTTTTATTTTTTTAACAAGATCTCAATTTGTAGTTCAGGAGTTCAGGCTGGCCTTGAGCTCACTATGTAGCCCAGGCAAGCCTCAAACTCAGCAATCCTCCTACCTCTGCCTCCTGAGTGTTGGGATTACAGGCGTGAGCCATCATGCCTGGTACTGTGGTATGTGGTACTGATTGCTGGTGGGTGTGAGTCACCACACTTGGTATTGTTATATGTGGTTACCGGGGATCGAACCAAGGACCTTCTCTTGCAAGGCAGGTGCCGGAACCACTGAGCTAAATCTCTGGTCCCTGGATGAAATCTTCAAGTAACACTGACATTTAATAATAATTTGACACTAAAGTCCACAGAAAGAGTCCAAGATACCTTGGACTCTTATTTCTTATAAGAAATATTTCCTATATTTCTTATTTCTTATAAGAAATATTTCCTATATTTCTTATTTCTTATAAGAAATATTTCTTATTTTTTATAAGAAACTCTTATTGACCTTATTTCTAAACTGCTAACTATGGGACCTCCCTGGTAAAGGGTCAAGCTAAATAATGTCTACTGACCATTTTAATAACAATAGTCACCATTTTTGAGCTCTTACGTTTCTGGGAGTTATATGTCATCCTTACAACACCCCATGGAGATATTGTTATGCTTGATTTAGAGAGATGGAGACTAGTCATAATAATTAGAGAAATGATTCAACCCTAAGTCTGTTAAATCCAAAATGCTGCTTTTAAGCACCATGCCTATTATGCAGAAGTCTTTGAGTCTGTTTTAGAATAATCACTACAGGCTGTGAATACAAATGTGTTAGCACTTCACAAGTATGTCCAGAGGCAAAGGGACAAGTTCTAACAGAGTCTTTCTTTTGTCCCTGAGACAGAAAATAACATGTGGTGGGAACAACGTTATGATAATGTTGATGGTCTTTAGAAATAACTTTTGTAAAGTTTCTACTTTATCCTTTTAGATCTACTTGAGCTTAGTGGATCAAAGTACTGCATGTGAAGGCAGAGCCTATTTATTGATTTATATTTTGAGACAGGGTCTCGCTTTGTAGTTCAGGCTGGCTCCTGAGCTCACTGTGTAGCCCAGGCAAGCCTTGAACTCAGCAGTCCTCCTGCTTCTGCCTCCCGAGTGCTGGGATGACAGGCTTAAGCCATCAAATCCGGCCAGAGCTTATTTTTTTATGTGATGATATTAGCTCCAGCATAGCATTACCTCACCCTGGTGGTTGACTCCATTCCTGGTCTAAGCACCAATGAGAAACATAGTCTAGAGGTAGCTGGGCCTATCACAGATCTTAATCTCACTTCCCGCTTCTCACTTCCTGTGTTGTAAGTAGTTGCTGACACCTCTTCAGGCCGAGTTTTTATTTTAGCTTCATGTTCTGTGAAAAGAGCCAACAGGCATCTCAGCATCTGTGTTAGTTCTGCGTGGCGTGCACTTTCCTGTGGCTGAGTGGTAAGCCGCACCTTCTGCTTACACCATGGAGAAGAGTGAGCCGTGGGGCGTGAAGTCTGGATCGTGAGGACTGGGAGGGGGTCTTACAAAGTCATGAATGCAACTTCTCCCAGTATTTCATTTTGCTTAAGAAAATACTCAGCATAGGCACTGAAATATCCCACCCACCCCAGCTTGAGGCTTGTTGCTGTCTAAGGCCAAATTCCGTTGCTAGAGAGTGGGTACCTCTGCCTCCCACTGCGGAGCTTGTGCCGAGCACCAGGGGAGGACTCTTTAATAAGCGCCATGTTTCCAAATACACCCCCACTAACACTGCTTTTCTTTTTTTTTTTCTTTGGTTCTTTCATTTTTAAAATAATAAGTGTTTTTTCTACTCTGCTTAGGCTCACCTTGAACTTGTAGTCCTCCTGCACTGCACATTGTTTATCCTAGAGGTTTCATATAAATGATTATGTGACCTTTTGCTTGATGTAACAAAAATATTTTCTTGTGTTGGGGATTGTACCCAGGACCTTGTGCACGTGAAGCATGTGCTCTAGTGCTGAGCTACATCCCCAGCCATTATTTTATTTTATTTTTATTTTTTATATTTTTTCTTTTTGAGACAGGGTCTCGCTTTGTAGTTCAGGCTGGCCCTGAGCTCACTATGGTGCCCAGGCAAGCCGCCGCGAACTCAGCAATCCTCCTGTCCCTGCCTCCCGAGTGCTGGGATGACAGGCGTGAGCCACCACGCCCGGCACTGTGGAATGTGTTATTGATTGCTGGTGGGCATGAGTCTCCACGCCCAGCATTGTATGTGGTTACTGGGGATCGAACTCAGGACCTTGCGCTTGCAAGGCAGGCGCTGGAACCACTGAGCTAATCCTCTGGCCCCATTATTTTATTTTGAGACAAGTTCTCGCTAAGTTGCCCAGGCTGGCCTTAACCTTGTGAGCCTCCTGCTTCAGCCTCCTGGGTAGCCGGGACTAAAGGCCTGTGGCTCTGAGTCCAATAATGGCTAGTGGTCCTTTCTGTATTTCTTCTGTGGGTGGTACTTTTGCGGGCTTTCATGTTTACAATTTCTAATTAACTTTCCCTCTAATTCAGGCTAAATACTCTAGCTTCTTTAGTTCCACTATAAACCAATGTACTCTTCCCCCGGCCCTTCAGGTACTATGAATCTGTTTTTACAACTATGGGTCCAAGTTGTAGCTCAGAGCTGGGAACTTTGGTGCATTTAACTGGGATCTTTGTGGTCATGATATAGGAGAAATAAGTGTAACTCCCAATCTGCTAGGTGTCCGAATGCCAAGTTTATGTTCCTCAAAATTGAAGATGAGTTCTAAGGAACAATAAAGGTTATGAGAGGGAAAGATGTATCAGAGAGAGAGAGAGAGAGAGAGAGAGAGAGAGGAGAGAGAGCTCCTGAGACAGTGGGTTGCCAGTGAATTCACTTCTTAAAAGAAGTTTCAAAGAGCAAAATCGTGAAGTGGGTATAAAAACATGAGGTAGAGTGCTGGGCGTGGCAGCTCACACCTGTAATCCCGGCACTCGAGAGGCAGAGACAGGAGGATTGCTGAGTTCGAGGCTTGCCTGGGCTACATAGTGAGCTCAGAGCTAGCCTGAACTACAAAGCAAGACCCTGTCTCAAAAAAACAAAACAAACAAAGAAACAAAAAAAACGAGGTAGATATGATGTGGGAAAAACTATATCAACCAATAAGACTATAAGTATAGTTGCTTAGGTAATTTGGATCCAGTGGGGAAGCAGATCACATAGCAAGTGCTGTAGATGGGAAGAAGAAGGACTATTTTAGGAAGGGATGGATGAGGAGGTCCCGGTCATCCGTCTGGGTGATTGATGTCTCTCCAGGACTTATTGGCCAGAGGATACCCACGACAGTATAATCCTCAGGGTATTGCTTGCCCCCTGGGGGCGTGCAGGCCTGCTCATGCTTCTGTATCCGAAGGCCTGACTCCACCAGATGCGCCTTCAACCACAGTTGTCATCTGTTCTCATCTTCTGCACTGAAACCTTTGAAGACCTGGACTGTCTGACTGTCTGGAATATTTCTACCTAACTTAGGTGTCTATAGCAATTTTATGTACATTTTCTCAATTTAAATGTCCTGGAGAAGTTACTTTCATTTTCTACCATTATTTGAATCATATCGCTCGAGCTACTTCTAAAAAGATATGTGTATCCCCTAAGTTTTGAGAATTTCCTTTCCTTCTGGTAAGACTTGAGGTAATTACTCAATGCTTATTAAAAACTCTTCATAACTGGAATTTCTACAAAACACGTTTTTTTCTCTTTTCTGCTACTGAAAAGTAGAGGTTTCTCATTTTTTTTTTTTTTGCTTTTTGGAGACAGGGTCTCGCCTTGTAGTTCAGGCTGGCCCTGAGCTCACTGTGGTGCCCAGGCAAGCCGCCGCGAACTCAGCAATCCTCCCGTCTCTGCCTCCTGAGTGCTGGGATGACAGGCGTGAGCCACCACGTCCTGCATTGTGGTATGCGGTGTTGATTGTTGGTGGGCGTGTCTCCACACCCAGCATTATATGTGGTTCCCGGGGATCGAACTCAGGTCCTTGCGCTCGAGAGGCAGGCGCCGGAACCACTGAGCCAACCCTCCAGCCCCCGAGGTTTCTCATTTTGAGATCCTTAGATTTCTCCTCCCTCCTGTTCCTTTTACCTTCCTGCAAATGTAGGTACATACGTGTATGCACTTGTATGCAAATTCCCGCCTCCAGTCCCATTTCTGAGCTCCATCTGTAGGTCTCTGTCCGCCTGTTGATAATCTCCAGCACGGTATTTCACTGGCTTCTCACATCCACCCTGTCTGGAGCCACAGTCCTTTGGAAAACACCTTCGAGTGGTCCCCCTTCCTTGGAGTGCGTTTCTGTTCTGCGCTCCCCTCCAAGCTCTGAATTGTCTGTCTGCCTTGGTGACTCCATCAGCTCTCGCTTAGGTCTTCAGCTGCTTGGAGGGGCCCCCATCAGGCCCTTAGGGCCGCCACCACCACCACCCTGGTGTAGGCCTCTTGCCTGGATTCGTACTCTTGTTTTCCTACTCACTGTGGTACAATTTTGCATTCATTGAAAAGCATTTTACTTTAATTCTCAAACTTTGAGAGCTCTCCATCCCTTGTTTTTGTTTGTTTGTTTTTCTGCTAAGAGTCTGTCTTCTATGTTGCCCAGGTTGACCCCAGACTCCTGGATAAACGATCCTCTTGCCTCAGCCTCCCGTGCGCCACCATGCCTGGCTTTAATTAAAGACCTGTCCTGACTGCTCTGCGGTGCTCCACACTCCTGTCTTAGTTCCTCTCCTCCTGTCAGTGACGGGCGCCCTGTTCCGCTGCCCTTGGCCTATCCCACAATTCTTTCCCTCTGATTTGTTGAGTTTCTCTCCTTCTCTAAAAGGTCTTCCATCATGGTTTTGGCTTTTAATACAGTAATTTCTAATTTTTAAATTTTATTTTTAAAGTACTTTTAATATTTCTCTTCTGCCAGAAGCTTTCCCCTCATAACCCTGTTCGGGAATCTTGTTTGTCCTAGCACAGCACGGGCAGGCCCCTGAAGCCCAGCTCACCCTCCCTTCCGGAGTTTGCCCATTCCCTTTCTGGTAGCCCATGAGAAGGTGACCAGGGGACTTTTGGATTTTAAGTTCAGTCATAGTGGGGTTAAAATTCTAGCTTATTCACCCTGTAGCTGTATGATTTTGAGTAAATTCCATCTGCACCATGTGGAAAGTAGAGGAGGTTTTGGTGAGGCTCAGGAAGGAGGGGACCCTTACGAAGGGAACGTTCTGGAGTATATGCTAGAATTCCCGAGGGAGCTTGAGTCCTGGATTTGCTTTGCCCTCCGCATGTAGCAGCGCACAGCTCACTTGTTCTGCATGAGCCTTGGTGCCTAGTTTGGTCACATGGAGAGTTAGTAGTGTTTTTTCTTAGTTCATTTCTAAAGGGGCCAGTGGCCAGAATGCCCAGAACCATTTTATGCTTGATTTTGTTTTTGTGTTCATGCCAGCCTAGCAGAACTCATATATTATCTCATTTAGTCTCCTTTGGTTCTCAGAAAGCATTTCTTGAACTGTTAGTATTTTTTATGAGCAGGGAAGCCAGGGTTGTACAGTTAAATTTCTAGAAGATGGATCTATGATTAAACGTCACAAGTTGCCTCCTTTGCGTTTCATGCACCTTTTATTAGATTTTGATAAAGCCCACAGATAATTTGATAAATGGGCACATGTATAGCACTTTCTCATTTAAGAATAATCCACTATCGTGGTCTTAGGAGAGCTTATGTTCCAGCTGGGGGCTGGGAAACAGACAGACAAGGTGTGAGAGGGAATTCAGAGTTCAAACAGAGGAGATGCTGGTACAGATACTACAAAGTACTGAGGAACCCAGGAGCTTATTCTGCCTGGGGACGAGGCCAGGAGCTCTGAAAGATCCAGACAGAGCCAGGAAAAGGTGAGCAGTGCTGGTGGCAGAAACGAAGGGTGGTTGTGAAGAACGTAAGGACGCGGGCCAGTGAGGGCGTCTTCAGGAGCTCCTCGCAGCTGTAGTCCTGTGTCGGGGTCTTGACAGGTCTCGGGGATGTGGAAGTCAATATCGTCACCTTTGCTCTTGGTGAAGTGGCTTATTGCATGGTGCAGGGGAGCTACGAGGAAACCGTGACTATTAATGGAATTACCGAAATCTTCAAAGGAAGTCTGAGAGCCCAAGGGACTGGAATGAGTGAGGAGGGAGTTCGAGGGTCACAGCTAATGTAGGAAGGTTTGACTTTGGTGACTTGTTGGCATTAGGAGGTACAGGCTTGTGAAAGATCAAAGCTTCGAGTTCGGCAAATTGAATGGGTACTATTTTGAGAAGTCACTTTTGACATTTCATTTTCTCCTGTTTTGATGAACAGTTTGCAATTTGTCAGTCCATAGAGCCCCTTAGTTCATAGAAAAGAACCATCAGTATACTGGTATATCTAAGCCTTAATTTAAAAAAATGATCGCTAAAACTCGGGACTTTTAAAAATATGTATTGCTGAGGGATATACTGAAGCAGATCAAAAACTGTTCAAATTCCAAATCATTCTTGACTTAAAAATATTTCTTTTGGGAACCTTAAAAATGTATTGGCTGCCTGCTCAAAAGAGATGTGTCTGCAGAAGAGTTTGTTTTACCGGTCCCGTTGCTCGAGGGGCGTTCCCGAGGGAAGCGGGAGACGGAGGTGCTGAGCCAGGAGACCGGTTCCCGTAACGGTGCGGCCGGAGGAGGCTGAGGGCAGCTGCTGGTCTCTTAACGGAGGCAGCGGATATACTGCGTAGGAGCAGCTACTTCCGACAGCTGAATGAGGACAGACCAAAGCTGTCTGGCTCGAGATCAGGGCTGGCCCCAGGGTGGAGGTGAGACAGAACCTGCTCTGTAGCCTCATGAAAAACACAAAAGGTCTGTTAGAAAATAGTTCTAGAAAAGACAAATGAGGTGTTTTGACCAAGAAGGAGCAGTGTTTGAACAGCTACATTCATTGTTTACTGAAATAAGTTATTGCTCCTCCTTTATATTGCCATTTTCTGAAGCTATAGACAGGTTGACAAGTAATTATACCATTTCCTAATTTTTTGGCATAAATAGGTGCTCATAGTTTCTTCCGGAGAGCTGAAGTATGCATGTAAAGTAGGGAATCCATAGGTGCATATCTTCAGAACACTTTCTCGCTTGTATTACTTGGATTTCCTGAAGTATTTTCCTTGAAATGCCAGTCATTGAGAAATAATAGCTTTGGTAATGGCTGTGTACTGCTATCCTGTTATGATTTATTTTCACTTATTTCATAAGTATTAGAGTAGAAAAGACCATACTTCTTGTCTGGATTATATAAAGGCAAAACTAGTAATTCTCCTAATAACTTATTAATAACTATGGCTGATATTATTTTTGAACACATACTATATAATCGAGGCACCATAATTTGCAAAACTTATACCCATGTTATAGAGGGAAAATGGAGTTTCTGGAAGATTAATGAACTTGTTTATGATTAAGCATAGGATCCGAGGTTTAAAATTAATTTTCTTTAACTCTAAAAGTATTCTTTAACTGCCATATGACTGTTCCTTTGATTTTTTCTTTTAGCTATATAGTTCTAAAAGGATCCTTTAAATATTTAATTCAATGAGCATGTCAAGTTAAATTTTTTGGATTTTTCAAAAAAAATTGTTTTTCAAGACTCCAGAGTGTAAAGCCAACTTTCTGATACAGGAAAATCATGCTTTGTCTTTGAGGACTTATATGACCTTGGGTAAATCAGCTGACTTCCCCGAGGAATGCTCAACACATCACTGATATAAAATTTATTAATAGCACAAGGTTGGTTACACATATGTTTCTCCACTGTCTCATTAGGAAAAAGACATTAAGACTTTTCTTCTTTTTTCATCAGGGTCAAACAATTTAGATGTCTGTTGAATGGAGATGAACTTCTAAGTATAGCTCAAAATTTGCTCTTTAAAAAACTTACATACATCGTGTTCTCCTTTGGCAAAATTTGACCTACCTGCTAGGAAGCTTTTCCAGGGTATTTCTCAGGCCCTCTTGTGAGGACACTACTGGCCCAGGTAAACTGTCTCATATTTTGTGCCCTGTTGGTACATAACTGGCTTTCTGCCTGGCCTCGCATACAGCTTTATATATGCACGTTCTCACACAGCATCTGTGCTACTCTAAATACTTACTTGCGTTTAGATGTAGCACCTCTTAAGAACTGAACTAATGAATACCACATTTGTGTTCTTAATGTTATGTCTGTGACTCATTCTTTGGTTTCTCAATTCTTTCTCTCCTCCTCTTGAAGACCCCTACTTCCCAGCCAAACACTAGAATCACGGGGCTGGCAAGAGAGCTCACGTGACCTTTTCTTCCCAGCTGGCAAATTAACAGCAGTCATCGCTTGACCAGCTACATCTCCTGTAGAGATCATCGAGGTTGGGAGGTAGACTAGTTCCAGCCTCTTACCTTCGGTTGGTGTGGGAGTGGTGTACTTACTCTTATCTGGAACAAACCCCGTGGATTGAGGATGGCGATGTACCTCAGTGGTATGGCTCATGCCGCTCATGTGTTACTTCCTCACCCCTGAGTGCTTTATTTCCCATAGCTAAATATCTAAGAAGTCACTGAATGGAAAGGTGGGTCTAGGGAGGTAGCTCAGCTGCAGAGAACTTGCCCAGCTCCCACAAGGGCCTTGTTTTGATCCCTAGCGGATCAGAAAAAGAAATCTGTGATCTCTGTGGAAAACTGTCAGACTTCAAGGAAAGAAATCAGAAGTAGCTTGAATATATGAACACATCACACTGATGAATTTGAAGCCTCAGTTTTTCACTTCTGAGTGATTCAATACAATTCTAATCAGTATCCTATGTGTGTGTGTGTGTGTGTCTGTGTGTTAGTGGGATGTGATAAACTAAAACAAAAATTTACATTAGAGGATCCTAGACTAAGAAAGATGATCTTTAAAAATGGTATTAAATGCTGGGTATAGTGGCTCTTGCCTGATATTCCAGCACTCAGGAGGCAGAAGCAGAGGCAGAGAAAGGAGGATTGCTGAGTTCGAGGCTTGCCTGGGCTGCATAGTGAGCTCAGGACCAGCCTGAACTACAAAGCATGATCCTGTCTCAAAAAGAAAAGGGTATTGTTCTAGATGCTGAGACTTATTACAGTGCAGCAGAAGGTAAGCCCCCAAGCAGTGTGCGAGGATGCACACAATGGAGCAGATAGAGAGACATGTAATAGATATTCAACTGTGTAGACAGTTGATTAACAACAAGGGTGCTGTTGTATTAGAGCCTTTTAAATAAAAGTGTTTGAAAGAAATGGGGTGGCCCCACTGGATAGGCAGACAGGAAATATAATGATATGTGATCTGAACTTCACGAACAGAACTTCTTTAAGGATAATTGAAGATTTCATGGTGAAAAAAATTTAGCAAATCTGCCAGAGGATATGAGGGAATCTTTTATTATTGCTTGTGGAATAGGCAACACATCTTTACAGAGGAGAAGGTTGATAATTTGGGCTACTGTACAAGTAATCATCAAGAGACCATGAAAAACATGAGTTGTACTCTGTGTTTTCTAGTTTTGGTTAATTGCATTTTAAATAAAATATATCCTTTTTATTTAATACTTAATTTTCTTTAATACTTAACAAAGCTATTCTACTATCTTCTTTATTACTTTAATAATTATAGGATTTGTAGGTTTTCTTTTTTCTTTGTTGACATTACTTAACACCTGTATTGGTTATTCTTGTCAAATGTGTTTCACTTTATTAGCATTTTTAGAGGGCTTCTTTGAAGACATTTTAATAGTACTTTAGTGCTTTGCTAGTATTTTATCTAGTGTTTTACAGGTACTATTTTTTCATTCTCTTCCCTTGTATTAAATTGTAGGGATTTTCTTCAGCCTTAATGTATTTTTTTTGAGGGTGGGTACTGGGGATTGAACTCAGAGCCTTGCCACTGAGCTGCACCCCTAGATCTTTTTTATTTTGAGACAGGGTCTACGTCAATAGGTTGCCCAGGCTGGGCTCAAACTTGCATTCTTCCTGTTTCAGCCTCTCAGACTTCTGGGATTTTAGACGTGCACCACCATGCTCACAAACTTGCTTCCTTAATTCTCTTTTTTTCCCCCTGTGGTATGGGGGATAGAACTTGTGCTTGCAAGGTATGCGTGGTGCCCCTTCATTCTTGAAATAGCCATTTACCTTACTGGTTTTCAGTCTTTAAAAAAATATGTACATTTAGAACTCAACATTTTTCTCTCAGCATAACCATCTGCATCCTGAAAGGTATGGCATGTGGTATTTTCATTATTATTATTATTATTTTACAAACTTTCTTGTTTTGATTCTATCTGTTGCCTTCTTTGAATAATAGGCGATTTACAATTGTACTGTTTGCTTTCTAAAAATGGAGGCTTTATTTTTCTTCTTAAAAAATCAGTTTCTACTACAATTGCATATTATGACACCCAGCTTACTGCAGCATGCGGCCATGTGTGAGGATTCACTAGGGTGTGAGAAGCGGTCAGCTTTCCTGAACATGCTGTGTGTTCTTGAAAAGAACGCCCCGGGGTTACAGCTTCCGCTTAAATTTACTGGTCATGTTGACCACTTTGTCCATATCTTTACTGACCTATTCTCTATCTGGCAGCCCTTGAGAAAGTTACTTCTACTGCTTATAGATACATCATTTTCTTTTCTTAGCTGTTAATTTTTGCTGTATTTACTTTGACATTATTTTATGGATGCATATACATTTTTTTTAAAGCAAGGAAGATGGATGATTGGTTACTTCTTGGTGCCCAGGAAGGTCTAAATTTCCTTTTTTGAGCAGAGTCCTGCAGAAAGCTGTCCTGAGAAGGTTAAGGGTGCAGACAGTGCCTTGGCCACCAAGGCTGGGTATAAACTGGTCTCATCTTGGTTCCATAGCCTCGGTTTCATAGACCTATCATTAGGGTGGTGGTGGGTGTGCTCAAGTCTACCCACTTTAAGACTGGCAGTGATGAAGGGCAAACCTTGAGTCTGTTCTGGGCTACAGGCCCTCACCTGAGGCTGGACAGGTCTAAAGGTTCCCTCTGTGAGCTCTGGCCGCCCATTGGGGCCTGGTGCTGTTTTGCACAATGGTCACAGTATTGTGGTCCATGGTGAAGTCCTGTACCTGTGGTGGATGGAATCCTGGTTTCCAGTTTTCTGCCTGAGTCTGGGAACAGGTTGGAAGAGGCAGGCCCTGTGTTAGCAAGCCGGTTGTCATAGTGATCAACCACTTGAAAATATCAGTTTAGAAGAGGAGAGATTTATTTTGGCTTACTTTTAGAGATTTCAGTCCATGGTCAGCTGATTCCATTGCTGGTTGGTCTGAGATGACACAATGTCATGGAAAAACAGCCTGGTAGCTCTTAGCTGTTTAGCTCACGGCAGCCAGGAAGTGGAGAGAAAGAAAAAGAGCTGGAGAGGAAAAGACTCAGACCCAAGTATACCTAAGGTCATGCCCCATGATCCACTTGTTACCTAAGCCCCACCTACTTCTACCACAGCCCTGTCACTGCCATCACACAGAGACCTCAGCAGTAGGTTAATCCACCTAATAATCAGGGCCCTCAGTGTCCACCCACCTTCCGGAAGCTCATCAGTTTACGTTGAGGGAACATTTTACGTCCAAACCATATATTCACTTAGCTGCCTAACTAATGCAGTTTCCCAGGGGGGACCCTTGAGTCCCAGCCTGGGTTGGGGGCAAGGGCCTTGGAACTCTGCCAAGTGCCACGTTTCATGTGGCAGGCCTGGAACTGGGGTTCAGATCTTCTACCTGGATTTAACCCTGCTTTGTGCCCCAAGTGAGAGGCATCTGTCTCTACTCTGCTTGGAATCGGAGAGAGACGATAAAGATGCGGGCAAGTCTTTCTGTCCCTTCACTGCATCTTTTCTCATCACATCAAAGTCAGGCATCGCGGTCTCTGTCGTGGCTTTCTCGGCTCCTGGGACGGTGGTAATATCCTACATGGTTAACTGTTCAAACTGATGTGTCTGAGGAAGACAATTTCGGAATTACTCATCTGCCATTTTGCTCTGCTATTGAGATGTAATTTTAAAGGACTTTGATTACTGTGTATGCATAGTATTATTTTTATTAATATTCTTGAAATTATTTCTTTTTGAATGTCAGTAACACTGGGATAAATCTATTCTAATAAATGCATATTTTTGCTTCTGACTTTTATTTTCTCTTGAGGAAAAACTTCTGTAACAATCATTTCAAAAAGGATGAGTTTTTGAGTTCTTTCGATGCTGAATTCTTCTCAAGGGAATTTACAGTCTCCTTAGTGGTGATATTAGTGCTTCTGGGAAGTGCGACCAAGAAGACATCTTTATGTTAACCTGAAATCGTTCAGCGACTCTGGCTTATCCTGGAATTTGGTCTTTTTGATGTTGTTTCATTACTCTTTTGTGTTTATTATTTCAACATACCCTCTAGTTCTATAATTCTTGTTAAGTGAGCTGTAGATGCTTTGGTAGATTGCTCTGGTGTATTCTAACCAGAACTGCTTAAATGGTGATATCCTACTGTTGAGTATGTGAAGATGGTAGCAGAAATATAAATTAAAGGTGTGAGGATGGTGCAGTAATTTAAAAAATCGATATGATGTTATCAAAAGCATATGGACCATGATTACAGCAGCATAGAACATTCAGAGGTTGGGGAATAAAGTACCCTGTGGATGCTGTTGCTCCGGTTCTGATCGGTTATTGCTGATCTTATCTTCCTCACCTCAGAACCACTCTGTGGAGCTTTGGGATTCTTTCAATAAATGATAACTGTAAACCAAAGTATCATGAGCTCAGTTCAATCTTCTAGCAATAAAGCTGTTTATTCATTCAGTCTTTCATCTTAGCAATGATTCACAGAAATTAAAATCAATCAATAAATGGACTTTAGATAATTCCCATAATAGTGGTAATGTTTTTATTCATACACAGTGCAAAGATTAGTTAGAACAGATACAATAAAAGAATTGACAGTATGCTGTCAGAGGAAAAAATAGGAAAAAATGTTAAAGAAAAAAATAGGAAAAACATATATTGTGGAACCTTAAGACATGTGGTAGGTAGGCATACAAAGGCAGCTTTGATCAACACAATTCATGTTGTTCTTAAGATTATGCAAAAGCATTCACACAGACACACACACAAACTGAAATACCATCCATCCATTTGACAGCTTCAGGCAGAGGTGTTGAACTCTAACATCAGAGTTGAATGTATCTTTATAGCCCTCCTACTGAAAATGTTACGCAAGAAGATGGCGTTCTGGGCTGTCCTCTTCAGTGGACAAGCAGTCTCAGAGGTCACAGACACAGTTTTGTGTGAAATCAAGAAATTCTGGCGGCAGCAAAACAAGAGGTGAGCCCTCTGCTGGCCTGAGACAGGTTTCACATAATGCTATCTGAAGGTTGATGTAAAACTGTGAAGAAATCAAAGAATCTAGTCTTTGGAAGCAATTTATTGTTTAAACTTTTTTCTCTTATGCAAATTTTTGGTCTCTGGTGGGAGATTTTACTTCCTGGAGTGTCTGGGACATGGCTGCCAGATTTTGCTACTTAAATACTTAGGTCTAGTGGGCTCATGGACAGTGGAAAAAGGGTAGTGTGGATAGCATCATATAAAGCAAGTTACTCAACCAGTATTTATTCTTATGTAAGTGGACATCCCTTCTCCACTCAGGCATGGGTCAGCCATAGATGAGAATGGCCACAGCTCCCATCAGACAGTAATTTAGATTCTGCATTAATATACACCTTAATGGACAATGAAAAATTCTCCCTATGGTAGCACTATAAAGCTGTTGGTCTGAAATGTACTAAGGTGATAGCCAAATCCTCAGCTGTAAAAACTTCAGTGAAACATTCTTAGAATGCCTAACTTTGAGTGTTATTTCATTATAACAAACTACATGATCAACAGTAAATATATAATTAACTTATATAATTATATAATATATAATTAGCTCATTTTAAGGATTATTATTCATAACCTAGTTAAAGAATGAGGAAGAAGCTACAAAAAATAACTTGTTTTTTTAATACAATGAGCCCATGGTCTATTTAATGCTGCTTAGATTGTGGCATACAAGATTTTCTTGTAGTTTGGCTTACTTATTTATTGTTTTTGTTGCTTGTGCTTCTGTTGTCATATTTTAGTTATTGCTAAATTCAGTTAAATTCATTAAGCTTCTCCCGTTTTCTTCTAAGAGTCTTATAGTTTTAGATCTTAAATCTTATCCTTTGACTTTTGACCCATTTTGAATTTTTACCTAAGCATTTACTCCACTTTAATAAAAGGAGATCTTAAAATTTTGAAATTTTGTCAGATGCATAGGCATTTATGGTAATGCACACAGGACTCTCCTGAGAGTGTATCCAGCTTGCCACCTGGGTAGGGCGTGGGCACACCTTCCGTGACATATACACAGGGGAGACATCATTCTGGGCCCCACTGTCAGCACCCAGCAAGGAGACATCTTCCTAAACTTGTAGGCGGACACCGCAGTGTCAGAGTGCCTCGCTTTGGGATCAGTTCTCGCCAAAGTCTTAACCTTTTCCACTGATTGGGGATGTTTGTGGAGGTATCGGCCGGGCCAGTGTCTCCAGTGAGAGCTCATGTCTAACATTTATCCTCTTAATTAAGACACCGATTTCATCAATGAAAAATTGTATTTGGTACTCAGTTGGCCAACAGTTAAGCTTCTGATGTTGTTGGTCAAGTGATGAATAACCAAAAGAGGTATGAACAGCTGAAAATGCTTAGTCAGATCTCAGATGTGGTCCTTTCTGATACAGTCCTGGCACCAGCAGTCTGGCTTCACGGTGGGGCCAGCGACTGTCCATCAATAAAGTTTAACTGATCTATTGCATTTTACTTTTGATAAGAAAGATTGTAGTAAGAATTTATTAATCTATTGAATAAATTATAGGAACATAATGTCCTTTCATTGGTTAACTCATTTACTTAATATTCCTAACCTAGTGATGTTTGTATATTTTGGTTTTCCGTTTTTTCATCTCTACTATACTGGGATTGTCTTTGCTTTACTTGATGCTGGTCAAAAAGTATTAGGGAAGTTACCTGAGTGAGGAAAATGTGGACAAGGTAATACAGGGACTGCATATGTACCCTAAAATGCTAATCATGCCATTATTTTGAGGTCCCAATGAACAGTTTTCATATTTTTAAGCATCAAAGGTACCTCCTTGGAGAGATTTATAGTTTTTCTCCTGACACTAGATATAATACAGTCTTATTCTGTCCAAGTTTGTTAACCTCAGCTAGAAAGGCCTTTTTTTTTTGCCAGAAGATCTAATTCTTTATTTTTGGCAAGTTCATTTACTTCCTCATGGTTTCTCTCCCAAACAGTTTCCAACTTAACCCATGTCAAGTTGGGCCTTTTGCTGTTCAAGGCGAGAAGCTGTTACTGTCCCCACAGTGGTACTATGACGTTTCTCCTAATATAACAGCTAGCTATTACATTCAAATGAAAGGAAGATTCTAGTTCCAGGAATCCTCTAAATGCGCAGAGTGTTTTGTCTTTTAACTCTTTGCAAGCCTGTGTGAAGCCTCCTTCCAAAGAAGAAACTTAGATTTTACTATAAAAAAGAAGTTGACACAAGCATGGTTACAAAACAAAACGACTGTGTGAGACAATGGATAGCTTGTGAATCTACACTGAATGGTATAAGGTGCCACTGTAATGTTTTATATTTTACGCATACCTCTCCAATTTACATACAAACGATTTTGCAATTATTAGTCTCTTTTCCTTGTAACTGAATTAATCACCTATATATTTCTAATTTCCACCTTTAGCAAGATCAGCTTTACACCTGGGCTGCTGTTAGTCAACCCACGCACGCCCTGGATTACACAGAAGGGCAGTTTCCCAGGCGGGTCCCGTCCGTGTGGCCACCATCGAGACCTCCCGATGAAGAACACAGGCCTAAGCATGCTGAGACAGGTAGGAGTCTGGGCGGCAGGGCTCTGAGTGCGTGTAATATGGTCTGTACGTGCCGTTCTCCCTGGAGCCTTAGGAAGTAGAAGAGTTTTCTTTTTTTTTTTTTTTTTTTTTTGAGACAGGGTCTCGCTTTGTAGTTCAGGCTGGCCCTGAGCTCACTATGGTGCCCAAGCAAGCCTCGAACTCAGCAATCCTCCTGTCTCTGCCTCCCGAGTGCAGGGATTACAGGCGTGAGCCACCACGCCCGGCACTGTGGTATGTGGTATTGATGGCTGGTGGGCGTGACTCACCACGCCCAGCATTGTATGTGGCTACCAGGGATGGAACTCAGGACCTTGCACTTGGGAGGCAGGCGCTGGAACCACTGAGCTAAATCTCCAGCCCAGGAAGTTGAAGATTTTGACACCTCACCCTTGTCGAGGTAGTGTTGGGACACTGGTGTTCTCTGCTGATCGCTGAGCACGCTGAAGACCGAGAGTTCCTGCCTGCGCATGTCCAGCCAGAGCACTCACTGAAGTGCGAGTCCCGTCTGAGCTCACTCACTCCCGTCTGAGCTGAGACGGCCCTGAAGAGCCATTTCTGCCCTGACCTCTTTGCTCTGCATGTCCTCACTTCCTGCTTTTCTCATCATTGTCTTTACCATCAGAGGTAACTAGAAGTAGCGAGATACCGTTTATTCACGCTCATGTTTAAATAACTTGAAAAAATATAAAATTTGGATGTAATATATTTTCTTTTCACTTTTCTCTTGTTTCTTGTTGTTGTCTTAAAGTATGCTTTGCTACTGATTGGATGGGAAGATTACAGGAGATTAGCATCTGTTTTATTTGGAGGAGCTCAGTAGAATGATCCCCAAGCCTGGTCCTAGGGAAGCATTTTATGTCGTGATATAGAGTTGAGGGTTAGGTTAGTATAACAGTGCTTTATGGAGTTCGGATGCTTTAGGACTTGCTTTTTCTTCATTTTGATACCATGGATTCTTAACTTTCTGTTGGGGGACTGATCAGGAGTAAACACTGTCTCCTGATATGTGAGTGAGGAGTAAACAGAAAGACATCGCTGTTGGCCAGGGATCACATCACAGCAAGTATTCCCAATCTGCAAGACGGGACTAGAATCAAGACATGCCCCTGAGTCCTTATCAAAATGTCCAGTGCTTTTGGAACAGTGCTGAGTATTTACTAGGTGATCTCTGGTTCTGAAATGATTGGAAGATGAGATAGGACATAGAACATTTGTTCCATGTAGGGCTCTGTTTACTAAAACACTCACAGAGAGCAGTTAATCAAGAGTCCAGAGATAATTCCTCGGAGATCTTCCAAGGTGGGAGAGTGGGGGAATGGAAAAAATGAGAATTAAATTGTGTCATATTCTGATACAAATTCTCAATATGGTGTGTGATCATGATGTGTATATATATATATATATATATAAAATGTACCAATAAAGATTCAAATTAAAAAAGAAAACACACAATGAAATGTATCAATTTCTATATATACACTATTTGTTAAAATTTTATTAAAAACTTCATAGGGTTTGATGTAGTAGAATTAACCAATTTCATTGATAAGCCTTTAACAATATTTCATATCCCGTGACCAATTTTTCATCATTAGGATGATATTTTGGTGTTTTTTTTTTTTTTGAGACAGGGTCTCGCTTTGTAGTTCAGGCTGGCCCTGAGCTCACTACGTAGCTCAAGCAAGCCTGAAGCTCAGCAATCCTCCTGTCTCTGCCTCCCCAGTGCTGGGATTACAGGCATGAGCCACCACACCTGGCACTGTGGTATCATTGCTGGTGGATGGGTCACCACACCCAGCATTGTATGTGGTTACCAGATCGAACTCAGGACCTCGCCCTTGCAAGGCAGGTGTTGGAACCACTGAGCCAAATCTCCGGACTTTTAAAAGCCATGTGTTTGGTTAGATATACTGAAAAAGAACTTAACTGAGCTACTTGAAAATCCTCACCTACATTTTAGCTTGAAAATGACAGTTGGATGGACAGTTTTATTGTTTGATGTGGCTTGAGAATTGCCAGAACAGTATTTTTTTTTTTTTTTTGAGACAGGGTCTCGCCTTGTAGTTCAGGCTGGCCCTGAGCTCACTATGTAGCCCAGGCTAACCTGGAACTCAGCAATCCTCCTGCCTCTGCCTCCCAAGTGGTGGGATTACAGGGTTGAGCCACCACACCTGGCACTGTGGTATGTGGTATTGATTGCTGGTGGGCATGAGTCACCACACCCAGCATTGTATGTGGCTACCGGGATTGAACTCAGGACCTTGCGCTTGCAAGGAGGCGCAGGAACCACTGAGCTAAATCTCCGGCCAGAACAATAATTTTTAATATAAAATTTATCTCTTTTTAAATTTGCCTTCTTGAAGAGGATGATGGAGTTAAGCAGAAAGTAACTCAATTGAGGGAATTATTTTTCTCTAGCTGGTCTGTTATCTGCCCAACAGCCATAGAGCATTCTTGTGCCCAAAGTGATCAAGGGGGTGTTGTGGACTTTAACTGCTGTCTCTTCTTGGCATGCTTTTGGGAAGACCTTTCTGCAGTAAGTCTCTCTCCCAACTAGCTGTGATATTTTCTCTTCTAATCAGTTAGAAGAGGAGTGCCAGTATTGCAAAGAAAGCCCTGCAGTGTCTAATGTTGTCTTATATCAATTGGGAACTTTGACAACATCATTATGAACAGTATACTTAACTGATGGCTACAGTTAC
Organism: Thryonomys swinderianus; assembly: GCA_004025085.1. NCBI lineage: Eukaryota > Metazoa > Chordata > Mammalia > Rodentia > Thryonomyidae > Thryonomys > Thryonomys swinderianus. The sequence continues at coordinate 21,479 of PVIC010010277.1, read as the reverse complement.
TGTTTAGTGGCATAATGATCAAATGGCGAAGTGCAGCATATGGTCCCTTTCACTTTTAAATAATAGCTCAGTGACTTTTTTTTTTCTTATTGAAGAAGAAAGACTTTCAGGTTCAGCTTGGAAAACAGAATTTTTGCTTTTTCCCCTTCATTTTACGTAAGACTTTGACTACTCATTCATGTGTCCAGATAATCCAGATTTGTGGCAATTGCCTCTCCATCCTTTCTCATGAATCTCATGTGAGTTTTTCTGTAATCCTTTGTTTAGAAGAGATTTTTCTTCCATCTTTGTGTGCTAAGGAAAGAATTGACCTTTCTTTTTTATGGTGCTGAGGCCAAGGTAAAATCTCAGGCCATTTTCTCATTGGTGAGTTGTAGAAGGCCTCAGATTCCTGTGAATCCTTTGCTGTCCTCAGGATCCCTATGCAGCTGATAGTGGTTCCACAGATGGCCCTAAGGTGTCTAAATTGATAAGTCCATGGAATGCCTCCTGGAGGATAAAGTTGGCTAGAAAGGAAATTAGGGAGTAATTTGCTCGATTGCTGTTGGTGATGGGAACATAGATAAAAAGAAAATCTTTCCTTTTGTCTTGTTTTCCTTCTCTTCATTTTGTTACTGTGTCGTTCACCTACCCACCCACAGTGTTCTTTTCTGCAATCTCATGACATTTTATTCATACCAATATCATTTGAATTATTTATGTATTATAATTTATTAGTTTATGTATACTTGTCTTCCTATAGATTTTCAGCATTTCAAGAGCTTTTAGTACTAGCCATACTTAATATTTGAGCGAATAAATGAAGATCTTTCATTGGAAAGATCTAACTATGTGAAATAACTACTCACTATATGAGTGCAAGGTTGGTGGAAGAGTTTTGTGTGTCCTGAAACAATTCTGGACCTTTTTATGGCCCTAAATTTTAAGTTTCAAGGATCATCCAATCGACTCACACAAAATCAACAAGATAATTTCCTTGAGTTACGAAGTTTGTTGACACAAGAATCGAGGTACATAGATATGATCAGGGACATGCTCATTCCCACATCCTCTATAGAAAAATCAAGTCCTTTATCTTTTTGTAAAAATTCACACGACCAATAGATCAAACAGATGATTGATTTCAGTGCTGGGTTTCGAGTCTGGGGCCTTTTACACACTAAGCAAGTGCTTTCCCACAGAACTACACCCTCTGTCAGAGAATAGATTTTAGGAAAGCAATCTAGGGACAGAAAAAAGGAGAAGAAATATATATATATGTAGTTCAGTGATAGAATACTTGCCTAGTGTGCATGCAAGGCCTTGTGTTCAATCCCGAGCACTCTCATGTATGTGTGTACACACACACACACACACACACACACGGGTCTGTCAGAGCTGAAATTTTTTGAGACAGGGTCTCGCTTTGTAGTTCAGGCTGGCCCTGAGCTCACTATGTAGCTCAGGCAAGCTGGGAACTCAGCAATCCTCCTGTCTCTGCCTCCTGAGTGCTGGGATGACAGGCGTGAGCCACCACGCCCGGCACTGTGGTATGTGGTATTGATTGCTGGTGGGTGTGAGTCACCATGCCCAGCATTGTATGTGGTTACCGGGGATGAACTCAAGAATTTGTGCTTGAGAGGCAGGCTCTGGAACCACTGAGCTAAATCTCTGGCCCTTCTTTAGAAATTTTAACAAAATTTCTGAGAGCATGATAACCTATGTTTGTTCCAAGGACATCTGAGCAGCTTATAAACTTTATGGTGCCCATAAGGATCACAAAGGGAAATTGATCGAACCAGAACTGGTTTAGGATGAAACACTAAAATGTAGCTGAGATAACCTAGCATGTTGGAACGTTTCTCAAAGATCTGCAGTTTTTGGAGCTAATCTGGAATCCTGTCGGTTAAAAGCAAACAGGAAATGTGAGCAATTGTATATCATATCCAGTAGTATCCAGGACATTGAAAGCAAGTACAATTTTTCTGAGAGAAATGACTCTTACTGTCCTTAAGCAGAGAGATGGTGCGATGTAATCCAGGCCCAGTCTGAAGGGCTCAATTCGGTGTGCTCTGAAGACTTTAACACATGATTGCTTGAAGTCCTGCAGGGACTGTGTGAGGTACCAACAGTGAACTGATGATGTTCTACATCTCTGAACGTCCACTGAGTCAGGGTAAAATGTTGTAGGGTGGAAGGACTCTGTTTCTTACAGAGAATACTTTGGTGTGCATGTGCACAGTTTTTCAAGAAGGGCTAAAACTGACCTGTATTTTCTCGCAATGTAGGTAATTCCTCCTTGTGAATAGCTTTTGTTGACTGTTATGTAAACAGTGGACTACGGGGTTGATTCCATTTAGGAAAACTGTTAAGGTTGAAGCCCATCTTCACTCATGGAAGAACATGGTATACCAGAATTTAAAACATCTCCTGTTGACTGGGCAGCCAGTTCTGAGGCATGTTAAATTAGATTTAGTGAATTTGGTTTCATTTAAATCGATGACTAGATCCTAGTCAAATTGATGTATGCTATAATTAAATAATTTTATAGACACACCTTTTTTGTGGAGTTGGGAATTGAACCCATGTCCTCACACATGTGAGGCAAGCAGTCTGCTACTGAGCTGCACCCCTCACCCCTAGGGAAGGGTGCTTTATTCAAAACACTAAAGACCACTTAGTTCACTTTTAGAAAGCATGTGTTGTAAATGCAGGGTCAGTTTAATTTATGTTTTTAGCTATGAAGCTAAAATTCTACTATATATGCTTATCTCACTGATAGAAATACAGTATATAGCTCGTCCAAGCATGTTTCCTTTCATAGTGAGCCTTTTCAGAAATATTCTGTCTCCCACTTTGCTCCATGATACCCTTTTCCTGACCGCGGTGGAGTCTGAGCCCTGCTGTCCCACATGCTAAGAAGATGCTCTCCCACTGAATTGCACCCCCAGCTCCTAGATTTCTTTTAAACATTCTAGTTGCTTCTCTTTTAAAAACGGTTACTAAAGGAAGTGGTAGTTTCAAATGTACCTTTGAGATGGCACTACCTTGGTTGCTTGGTTTTAAAAAAGAACCATTCTAGGGCTGTGGATTTAGCTCGGTGGTGCCATCGCCTGCCTTGCGAGTGCAAGGTCATGAGTTCAATCCCCAGTACCACTAAAAAAGTAAAAACAAAACAAAACAAAAAAAAAAATAAAAAAGAACCATTCTAGTTGATGACTATTTACTGGAGACTGAGCCGCAGAACTGGGGTGAAGGCAGTTCGGGAGAGCACCCCCAGGCCTTGGGAGGAAGCGCGTGAGCAGCAAGAGCAGCACTTTGCCTGGGGTCGCTGCCGAGCAGCAGCACAGTGGTTGTCGGACCAGCGGTCTCTCAGGTCCCCTGCGCTGAGCTGCTTCTGTGCACTTCCTCCCAGCATGCCCTTGTCTCTGGGCTCAAGATGGCCTGTGCTTTTGCTTTTCAAAACTTACATTTTGCTTCCTATACTTTTCTCTCCTTTTTTTCTCCATGCCTCTTTTATTGTCTATTGTTTTCCCTCTCCTCCATTTTTGTTTCTTGCTTCATTATGCTTATTTCCCTTCTATTTTCAGCAGTTTTTGTCTCTTTCATCTTAAAATCTTTACCCTACAGAACCCTCACCTTTCAGTTTCTGATGAAGAACTCATTTTGATATATATATAAATTTTTCTTAGACATTTCAACACCTAGACTCAAGAAAATAAAGAAATAAGAGAAGGGAAATGAATCCCTTCTGGTAATAACTGAATTCGAAGGGATAATTAAAAGATGCCATGAACGTTTGAATTAAAAATTGTTACAGTCGAAGACACATGGCCTTTGATCTCCCTCCCTTCAAACACATTGTGCTGTCGTCCTCACCACTTCCTGAAGCAGTTCCGGAAGTTCTCTCTGGTGTGATTAAAAAGACTGCGATGCAGCTGGCACAGGCCGTCTGACAGAAGGCAGCCTTGTAAAGCACCATGCTGTGTCCTTCTTCCCTCTTCTACTTGGTTCACTGGATCTGGAACCATGGGGCTTCTGGCTCATCCTCAAAGTCGAAATGGCCATAAAATTATGACATTTTGAATTGGTTCAGGACATCAAGGAAGCCATGACAGCACAACTAAAGACACTCAGGAAAGAAGACTTCCAGAAGTGTTTCAGACAGTGGCTAGAACAAAGGAATAAGTGTTTCTGAAGTATGTGCATGGGCGGAAGAGCTTTAATAAGTATTAACAACATTGCATCTTTTGCTATAACTTAAAAAAATATGACCACTTACCATATCTTTCAATCATATCTTATAAATGAAGGGAAAGTGAGAATTTGGGTATAGGTGTTCACAATATTTAGTCCCAGTGTTTTAGTTAACCCCAGGAATGTTTTTCAAGCTATGGGTCACTAGGTCAGGAACTATAGAAGGAAATCTGGGAAGCATTTCTGATGTAAACAGCTATTAGGGCGCCACCAGGAGATCCTTGAAGAGGGAAAGAAACTCTTCCACATGTGCACAAGGCCAGGACTGGGCTTGAGTCTGTCTTGCAGAAGATTTAGAAGTGAAGAACAGCAGAAAACAGGGTTACTTCACTGTTAACTGTAATGTCAGAGATCTTTGTTCAGGGTTGACTTTGTTAAAGTCTGATGTCAATTCAGACCATGGATTTGTTTGGATAGGAGAGAAGATAGAGCCAAAGTATGGGGCCTGAGGGAGTTGGGGAGGAATGGAGTTCGAGGGTCTGGGGAGGGGAGCTGGCAGGTAAGTTAGAGGATGGCGGACAGGCCAGGATAGCTGGAGTGCAGTGAGCAAGCTGGGGAGGTGGAGGTGAGTGGTGAGGAAGTGTGGGCCAGAGAGACAGTGCTCAGAGCTGGTGTTGAGACCTGCACGCGTTGAGTACGTTCATGGTAGCTTCAGTCTGTTATGCTACTTAGGTAGTAAGCACCTGTTATTTTTCTGTGGCCTTGGGACAGCTCCAGTGTGTCTCAGTTGAGATTGTCACAATGATTGTGGCTGGATCATGTGTCCATGGTCTGATCTGCAGGCCAGGCAAGTAAAGAGAGGAATGTGACAGTCCAGAGACATAAACAGTAGTTTTTTTTTTTTTTTTTTTAAACAGGGTCTTGCTTTGTAGTTCAGTCTGGCCCTGAGCTCACTATGTAGCCTAGGAAAGTCTCAAACTCAGCAGTCCTCCTGCCTCTGCCTCCCAAGTGCTGAGATGACAGGCACGAGGCACCATGCTCGGCATTGTGGTACTGATTGCTGGTGGTCATGATTCACCATGCCTGGTATTGGTATGTGATTACCGGGGATTGAACTTGGGACCTTATGCTTGCAAGGTAGGCGCCAGAACCACTGAGCTAAATCCCCAGCCCCCAACACTAGTTTTTATCTTGCCACCAGCTATGTTATAGAGCTCGGGCTGAGGAGACGAGAAGTAGTAGCTTTTTCACTCTGACCCATAGAACGCTGGGGATCCCAGAAAGCTTTTTTATTTCTATGTTTTTAGATTTGCATGCAAGCTTCATGTAGGAGAAGATGTCCTCTAGTTTAAACAAAAATCCCAGACTTGGTTATCCCTTAAGGTTTCCAACATGATGAATTTGTAGTCTCATCATTGTCTCCACACCTGCCTGGCAAGCGTGAAGTCCTGAGTTCAATACCCAGTACTAAAGAAAAAAAAAAAAAGAATAGGACTATTCTAGTTTAAAAAAAATTATGATCTCAGCATTATTATATATGTGTTATATCCTGAAAAGTTTTTCCATTCTCATTATCCATTAATGTAATAATTGGAAGACAGCAGATATATTTGGCACTTACAAAGATTTATTTTATTGAAAGTTTCATTTTTTTAACTGGAAGAATGTTTATTATTCCTTCTCTGTCTTTTAAAATACTCACTGTCTGCTTCATTTCCCACCCAGAATCTCAATCTGCTGTTTTGGAAACTCCAAAAAAAACTCCAGATGAAGTTCAGCAGGTAAGATCTTATTTGGTTTCGAATCACTATTCTATTTGTCTTCCAATTGTGTTAGGCTCTGTGGTTTGTTTGCTCATTGGCCCAGCTGGATAGGCCGCCCTCGGTCTTCAGTGATTCAGTCAGAAGGCAGAGGGGATGTTTCCTTCCGTTTATATTTTGCAAGGAAACCAACTTTGAAGTGGAATCGAGCATGAGCTTTTCAGAAGCAGCATTGTTCTGTATCCAGTCCATGGGTGGGGCCCAACAATGGTTTCCAGCAAGAAACTGGCCTCGTTCAGGAGGCTGCCAGGCTGCAGTCTGGTTTGTAGAGAAGAACCGTGGCTACTCTTAAAAAAGGAGAGAGAGAACCTGTCAAAGATTTTATAAATTGAGTAAGATTCCCCTCCATCCTTTGAAGAGACAGTGTGAGGGATGTGACCAAGGGCCTGTGTATGCTCTGCAAGTGCTCTAGCACTGAGCTGTAGCCTGGCCCTTACAATTCTTAAATTTCCATGGTAGACAAATGTTAATGTCTATTCAATTTGTATGAACCCTTTGTATCTATTATGAAAGAAACCAAATTTTGTCTTTTTTCTTTCTGCTCAAGTGGACTTATGGTTAAAAAAAAAAGTATTAAGGCAAGAAAGCAAACATCCATAAGGAACAATAATTTTGAATAGCAGTTGTTGTTTGGGATATACACCACTTTTTAAGTTTCTTTTTACTTTCACTCAACTGTGCTTTAGAAAATGATGTTATAGTAGCAATCAGTAGTAACAAGATACGTTCTGTTCTATTGAGTGTGGTCTAATAGCAAATACAAGTACTTGTACCTAGGTTCTATACCAAGATCTGTTTCTGGTTAATGTGTGATGATATATTTAGCTTATCTGGGAGATAGTGTTCTTTTCTGTAAAATTAAAGAATTGGTGAGCTTTGAAAATTGATGAAAGTATACACTGATTTTCCTTTTACTAGCAACCCTTGTATCATATGTGAAAGTTGTGCTCCCCCTGGAGGAAAATCAGGTGTATAGCACTAGTTGAGAATTTGGTGCACACACTAATTTAAAAAAAACAAACTAGTGAGCACTTACCTCTAAGAGTGAAGCTATGCTTAACGATAATGTCATTAAAAAAAAAAGCAAGTTTCCCTAGCATGGTCTGGTCAAAGCAGAAAATCACAGCAACCTAGAGAGGTGTGGGCTCAGCTGGTGGTTAACTACAGTGATTAACCAGTACTGGAGGGGGTGGGAGAGGGGCATTTTAGTAATCAAGATTTTACCCTGAAAACATCATTTTTGGCAGGCAAACATAGCCAAATTAGATTTTTCTAAATTCTGTGTCTAGAACATACATGACTCGATTCTCTATTATATATGCTAAGGCCACAGAGAACCCAGACATGAAATATTCTGTAACAACAATAAAACATGAATGATATTGTTTTTTATATTAAGATTACAGTTACAAATCTTATGATATATTTTCACGTGCAGAGTTACAGAGTGATCTGTTTTTCTCGAGCTACCTAGCATAGCAAAAAATATTTTGTAATAAAATATTTTGTAATGGGCTGGATAATATAAGACAGACTCAAGGATGAAATAGATTGGATAAATATCACCTCTTATCCTTTCCTTGTTGACAGTGAAGTGTCTAGAAGCCTGAAAATATAATGAATTAACTGAGAGGTAATACTATTTGGAAGCAGTTGAAGTTAAGCACTCAACAATTGGATTATTTACTTTTGTAATCATTGGTCCTTTGTTATAAGTTTCATTTTTAATGAACTGGCACTTTAAATGATACAGGTATATACATAGGAGCCTACAGTAACTGGCCATAAAAGGATTCTAAAGAACTAGAATTGATTACCCTCAGCTGTGCTCTTTTCCTCCATTGCTCCTTTGATCTTACAGCGGTCCTTAACACAGCTAGTGTAATTTTTATAAAGAAAATGATGCCTGCCTGCCTATAGGAGTTAAAAGTAATTTGCTCAATGCCATAAGCCTGGTGAAGGGCAATGTTAAGATTTGAGCTTACGCATCAACTTTAATCCTGCTACTATGATAAAACTTTATCCTTACGTAGTACAGCCTGATTCAGAAACCATCAGTTGGATGAGAAATTTATGAGGTTATTCTTTTAATCTTAAATTATATTTTTGTAAAAGCCATATAGAGTGGTAGAGGTGAATTAAACTATGTGTTCTGAAGTTGGACAATAACTTTTTATGTGCTACGTTGTGTTAATTTTACTAATTTTAATGTTTCATGAATGAAAGCGTAGTTTTCCGTGTAGAACACCTTGCGTTTCCCTCCTTGGTCACTAGATGGCAGCTCTGTACCTCTGTAAATAGCAGTTGCAGGAGGAAATGAGGCGTTTTTTCTCCAGTTTGCTCGGTGAGAATTGTGGACCAGGTCCCCTGGCCCATACCCCGCCTGCCTTGCTCTGTGGTCCGCTGCTTGGTCGGGCCCAGCGCGGGGCTGGAAGGCTTTGCTGAGCTTTTCTGCACATGTGTACTTGGGCACCTGTTCTCTTAATTGGAGCTCATTGGAGTTTGTTGAATGAATTTTGACTTTTATTTTCTCCCTGTAGTTGAAAATTCTGAGAATTCAATACCCCTTGACAAAAACACATGTAAAAGGGTTTTATTCCCCCCAACTAAGAGAAGTCAAAGGATATAGTGTTTCTGGCTTAGAGCGAATACGACTATCACTCATGAAAGGAGAGGAGCATATCTGCTTCGTGAGTATGTCTAAGAATGGCTTACAAAATTAGGAGTTTTTACAATAAAACTACATTGTCTAGTTCTCAATTTTTTAAATGTAATTTACATATTTCTAAAAATTCAAGACGAGGGTCTGACTGCATTGTCCAGGCTGGTGTCTCCTGACTCATCTTCCAGAGTAGCTGGGACTGTAGGCCTGGACCTCTAGGCCTGTAACGTACTGATTATTTTAAATTCAGGAATTCACTCTGAAAACTCTGCATCGTATACAAAAAGTATGACAGAAAATTGAAACCGGAAGCATAATTCTTTTATTTTTACCTCTGGTATTTGAAATGCTATTTAAACTATAATTACTCATAACATAAAATAGCTAAATCTCAATTATATTCTCTCAAAACAGTCATTTTAAAGATTGGTGTATAGAGCATGCTTTACTTGATTGCCTTCCGGGTCTTAACTTATTCTTTGCTTTTAAAGTAATATATTAATTTTTTGAAACATTTTCCTAAAACTTCTGACATATTTCTGAGCTATATAGATTACTTGAAAGAAATATAGGGTAAAATTTTAATCCTTCAGCACTCTAACTTTAGGAAAGGAATGATAATATAAATTTAAAGTTGGAAGTCTATACGATATAGTGAATAACCGTGTCTACTAAAAAGTGCTAGATAATAAGACATTAAACAATATAAGCACTGTCTTTTTCTGTGTGTTATACAATTTATATGCTAATAAATTCTCAAGTGTCAGAAAAATTTTCTGCTCACCTCAGTCCTATTAAATCACCTCAATGCTCAATTCAACTAGAGATTTATTTGAGTTGACTCCTATTTTCCAGTTAATCTCCTTAAAGTATATGTTACAGTATTCTTTACACAATGACCAGTCGGTACAGTTTGAGTTTCAGAGCGTCTTTATTTAGGAACAAATCAAGGAAACATAGGAGAATAAAGGCCCGTAGCTTAGTTGATGGTGCCTGAGGGAAGACAGACAACTTTCTCGTCATGGAAAACTTTGAAGAGTAATAGAGCATTGTTCAGATCAAAAGAAAAGTGGTGGAGACTTGCAAAACTAAGCCATTTGAATCAGGGTGGAATGTGATGGACCTTACAGAAGAGTAGGTAGGTAAAAAATAATTTAAGGCAAGTTCTTCTGAACTCTAAGAGATAAAAAGTTAAAATAGATTCGCCATTTGTAGCCCCAAATCTAAAGTTTTTAAGTATCAGCATCACCCCAAAGTAGAAAATTCCTCACTATAAATTTTTTCATTGATGAAATTATTAAAAATATTTAGATGAAATAACCTCAAGTTATTTACCTAGGCAGGCTATGGTACACATAGAACATCAGTGAACTTTGTGTTTAGACTTGAGCCCCATCCCAAAGGTGCAGCCTTATGGATCTAGAAATATTCCAAAATTAAAACAAAAATGAAAACTCCTTGAAACACCTTTGGTTCCAGGTATTTTAGACAAGAAATATTCAACCCATCTTAATTCAGATGGCGATGAAACCCAGCAAAACAACAATCTACAAGAAAGGAAATCACCGCAGTATAGAACTGTGACCAATAGGGCTTTAAGAGACACAGAGAGAAAACAGACTTCTTGGAAACTGCCTTGGTGTGTGAGCATTCTTAGGTGCCCAGTAAACACTGTGACCAAAGGAGGTACAGTGGAGTTGTATCTTCGCTCTATCAGTTTAGAGTTGGTTTAAGCTACTTTGTACCGCGTGGCTGATACATGATCTGCGCAGAAAGGCAACTGTTTTAGCCGCTGATCTAAAGGGATGGGAGAGCTCATAAAAGTTCTTTGTTTAGAAAGCCTGCTAATCTCTTATCAACTACCTCCTGGCCGACTGTCGCGCAAGATACTTCCGGTCAAGACCGGAGGAAATGCAAAGAATTCTAAGAGCCCATCCCAGCTATTGGGAAGCCGAGAGCTGAGTTAGAGCTGAGTTAGAGCTGAGTTAGAGGGCTACGTCACTTCCGTATGCACAGAGTGATTTCCAGGGTGGAATCCTGCTGAGACACAAATGGGAAAGTTGTTGAGAAACTTTCAGGACTGTTTCCGAGGAAAAGGGGCTTCTTTCTGCACCCCTTATTTTGGACAGGTGGAAGATGAGTATCTCGTCAGGGGTGGGGGAGGAGAGAGTGGAAGCGCCGTGTGGAGAGGAAGACAGCGCAGGGCGGAGGCGCCGCCCGGTGGCCCCGGTGCTGAGAGGACCCTCTGCGGATTCCCTCGGAGCCCCTGGCTTGCTTCCCAGCCCGGGGGGCCTCTGCAAGCAGCCCGGAGGCTCCTCGGCTCCCTCTTATCTGGATTCCTGCAAGTGTCCTGCTAGGTCTCCCCACTTCCAGTGTTCATCCCTCCTAATCTCGCCACAGTTCCTTTGAGTTATCATTCTAAAAACCCAGGTTTGCTCCTGTCTGACATCTGCTTGGGGTCATCCGGTGGCTACTCAGAGCTTTTGAGGAGATATTCAGGCTCTTGAGGTTGATATACAGGGTTTTCTCTGGGCATCCTCTGATTTTGCCTTATCACTCACTGTTTCCTCTGGTTTGGCCTTAAAACATGCCCACGTTTTCTGAGAACTTCCTTCGTATTATCTTCATGTGTTTCTTCGACACGTAATTTATTTACGTATACTTACCTTTGTGTTTCTCCCTCTTTTAAAAATCTCTGGAACTCCTGTTAATCTAAACTCATCCAAATTGACTTCTTAGATTTGTCTTCATGTTCTTACTCTGTGAACCTCTATAATCATTGAATTACCCAAAGACATTGAGCTCCTTAAGGACAAGATTGTCCTTTCTTTACTCCTTCAGTGTCTAATACAGGACCCAGCATTTTCTGAGGAGCCCAGAAACAGTATTCAGGGGAAGAAAGACACCACACTGACGAGAAACACTGAAGGTGCACTTGGGGGCCACTTTACCTGGGTGTAAGTCCCGATAAGTGCACTCTAAACTGAGGAACCGTCAAACATAAAACCAGGCACCAGTTAAATGAGGACGGTTTTTAACTGACAGTAACTTTTGAACTCAATTTTAATTTGAGGTAACTGAGGGTTTTAAAGGGGGAAAGTGAGGAACAAAGAAGAGGGGGAATAGAAACTCAAGAGCAGCCGGGAAGTGTACATGAACTTAGGCCAGCTATTTTGCTAAGTGGAAATTGTGGAAGTTAAAATTCTGTCATTCCCACGGAGACTGACAGCCCCTTTCCTCAGGTGTTGCTGAAGCAAACTAAATTTTTGGCGATTATGGGTTTTTTCTAACGTAAGCACTTTAAAGGGTGCTAGGGTCATCCTAAGGGTGTGGCCTTGAGAAGCTGTGATAGTGTTTTTTCAGATCTTTTTTTTGAGACAGGGTCTCGCTTTGTAGTTCAGGCTGGCCCTGAGGTCACTGTGTAGCTCAGGCAAACCTCGAACTCTGCAGTCCTCCTGTCTCTGTCTCCCCAGTGCTGGGACTAAAGGCTTGAGCCACCAAGCCCGACATTTGTGGTATGATTGCCAGTGGGCGTGGCCACCACACCCAGTGTTGTATGTGGTTACTGGGGATTGAACCAGGGACTTTGTGCTTACGAGGCAGGTGCCGGAACCACTGAGCCAAATCTCCGGCCCTTTTCTCAAATCTTTAGGCAGTGATTGGAGCCTAGTTGAGAAAAGTGTTCAGAGGAACCTGCCTAGAGTTTGAGACAAGAGAGTTTTTGTCAGAAGTTTTTGTTTGATGTTGCCTCAGAAAACAACACCACAGACTGGGAACAAATAGAGGTTTATTTAGCTTACAGTCCTGATAACTGGGAAGCCCAAAAGCACATGGCTGGTGTCTGGCAAGGGCCTTACGGTACTGAGCGGTGTTGGCAGAGGGCAGTGGATGGAGAGACCGAGCCAGCATGCTCGCTGGGCCTTGCTTCCTCTTCTTACAAAGCTGCTAATGCTGTTACGGGGGCTGGACCTTGTGACCTCATCCTACCCTAACTACTTCCAAAGGCCACTTCTAGAGTTAATTAATTTGGAGATTAAATTCCCAGCATGACTTGAAGATATACTGAAACCATAGCAGAACTTCAGCAGAGTTGCTAATGAAATGCATTAAAGTCAGTTTAAAATTTATTATTCTCTTCAGGGAATGTATTTTACTAGGTGCTTTATAAACTGGGCATGCTAATTCCTATCTCATAGAGCTTTTGTGGATTTTAAACGCATTAATGTATGTAAGATGCTTTGAAGAGCTTCTGGCATATTAGTAAACACTCAAAACATTAGCTATTTTACCATTATTATTGTTATGTCTGAGCAATACTTTGGTTTTAAAAGTCAATATTATAATCACAGATTCTGTACTTGTAGACTCAAATACTTGGTGAATTGTATTTTATCCCCCAAATTAATACTCGTGAGATACTTGGAGTGTTCTCCCAAATCAGTACTTCCGTGGCCTGGTTATTTGCAAACATGCACAAAGTGGTAAAGATTTATTGCACCTCCCCAGTGAGGTTGCACACATTCTGCTTTCTTGTTCAGTTTTATTTGTAAAAAATGTCGCTTTGTGGTGTGATTGCTGGTATGTTTTCCACATATGGGGGCTTTTTCCTGGTCATCGCATTGAGTACAGTGGCTCCAAACTTGGTGCTCAGTGACTTCCAGTGTTCATCAGTCAGGAAGGCTGTGATGAGCCTTATGGAGAAAAGGTGTGTTGTAGACCAGCTTCATCCTGCCATGGGGTAAAGTGTTTTGGGGAGTTAGTTCAGTGTTAATGAATCAGTAGGTGTTAAATAAGTGGCTTTCAACAGGAACACAGAGGTAAAGGGATTATGCATAGGTCAGTTGATTAAAAATGTGACCAGATCTGGCCCTGCATTTTTCTAGGAGCCAGGGTTCAAGCACTGGCTGATGCAGTGTTTGCCGTGACTATTCATAACTACTGAAAGTGACATGAATTGATTGCACCTTACTCAAGGCCCACAGTGACCCTCTGCAATAGGCTTGGTGGGTAGTAGATCAGCTACATTTTATAGGCCAGTAAAACCCCCATGAGGCAAGCAGAGAATTTAACAAACCCTATGTTCAGCACCCACAGTGTAAAAAATTTTGAATATGAAAGTATCAGGACTTGCTAATAATTAAGCAACAATTACTTAGCAAAGGGGTATGTTTTTAGTTGGAAGAGGGTGGCAAAAGACAGGGAGAACAGGACCCTTTCAAGTGCTTTTTAAACTCAACGTAGGTCCATGCCATGATGAATGTCAACTTATATGTTGAGGTGAAGCAGGAAAAATAGCAACCAAAGACTGATGTCATGCTTTGGTAACTTCCTACAGTATAAATTAGCCCATGATTTCCCAAACATGGTCCCTAGACCAGCATGTTGACATCAACGGGGAACAGGTTAGAAATGCAAATTATCGACCCTGACTGATGTCAGATTTAGTGAAATGCAAACCCTAAGGATGGGACCCAGCAATCTGTGTTTTAACAACCCCTCAGTCTGATGTGATCTGGATGCACATTCAGCTTAAGAGGAAATGGATCATAGAAATGATGAAAAGATTTTAGCAAACTGGAGAAACAGGGCAGCAGCTAGTATGTTGCTAGTGAATCGGATGCATTGTGTATTTAAAGGAAAGGGTAGGCTAATCAAATACTGTTGCCGTAGCTAAACTCTCAGTGTGGAAGTGAAGCACCAATGAGAGAAGAACTTGGAATAATCAGTACAGATGGGAGACGGAAAATATAACAACATGATATGTTCCACCTGATAAGTGGGCCAAAAATCCTGGGACAGGAACATAGAAAAATAGGTGAGAAGGTGGGAGTGTAAAATTATAGAAGACAGTGCCTAAAAGTCCTTGATTCTTTATAGTGGCCAGTGCTAACAGTACCATATTTGGCAAAAGTTGAATATTAGCAATCCTGAGAGAACGATTCCCTCAGAGGGATGGGGCAAAAGGCAACGGCACTGGCCTGGCTGATATTCCTAATTCATGCAATTTGATTTTCCATGAGCTTTGTTCTTCAGAAAGTTCCTTTATGACATTTAAGAAGAGTTAAGTGTTAATGGAAGGAAAGTGGTTATAAGGTAAAAACAAAAACAAAAACAAAATACAGAGGTGTTCCTTGTACCAAGAGATCATCAAGGAATGTGAAAACATGGTACAATAATGGTTTCCTTCCTTGATTATGTTAGTCCGTTGAGGCTCATACTGCTTTTAGGGTGTGGTGCAGGCCTTGCCACAACACTAGTGCAAGTGAGTAGACACAAAGGTCAGAAGACATGAGAAGGAACGACAGTAGCAGCTTCCTCTTTCCTGCTTCTGTCCTTTTTCTTGACCATCTTTCCCAAACATATTACTTCTATGGAGTTAATGCACAAGCAGTAATTCTTTTAACCTTTACATCAACCTGTTTATCAGATATGGTGCCAAATACTTACAATTTCTAACTTTTTATCTCATTATAAAAATGCCTGGATGCCATTTGAGCTCTTTATGTGTGAAGCTTTTCTTTTCTACACTGTGTTCTACTATAAGAAGTCCTAGATAAGTTATTTATAGCTCATCATGTTTTGATATTTCCTTCTTGCTTAATTTCCTTTTAAACCTGAAAAGACTTTATTTGGGTACATAATCATATCTATTTGAAATCTGGATTTCTTCTACTCTATGGTCATTTCTTGCACGTGCTCGTTTATTGTAGATTTGGAATTCCATTGCTTTGTTCCAAAAACTTAGAATGCTTTAGAAGTTAAAACATAACAGAATTTATATGCATCAATGAAGAGTAAGATTCCTATTTTATAGATGTTTGTTAGTTTCCTAACCTACCAGTGATAAAGCCTTAGAACTTAATAGAACTTGAAAATCTAAGTATGGTAGAAAATAAATTACCTATCTTATGTTAAAATTTATAAGGCAAACTATTAGTGTTAACTTACAGATAAGCAGCTTTTTATTCTAAGCTCTCAAAGTATTCTACCTACATAATAAGCATAATAAAGTTTCATAGATAAGCAAATTAACTCTTCAGCAAAAGCTTTACTCCAGTATATTTTGGCTTCCTTCTTGACAGTTGTAGCTTTAAAGTTACAGCACTGTTTTCTTTTTCTGGAGATCAGACCATCTTGAATTTGGATAAATTTTCTTGGTGGCTATTTTATTATTCAATGCAATTTGTATTTCATGATATACAAGTGTTCAAACAATTTATAAGAACTAGCCATCACCACCCACATATGAGGTTATTCAGGGAGGGAAGAATTTTGGCTGACTTATTGTATATAATTATTGGGCCAAAGTGCATGGCAAACTCCACCACTTTTAATGATTTAGGATTTTGAAACAATATTTCACTTATTGTGTTGACTAAAAATATGTTTATCTTTCTTCCATTTATAAGGATGTACTTATAAATTCTGTATAAAGTTGCCAAGATGTTTTTTCATTTCATCTTTTAAAACATTGTTCAATTTTTGATCATCAGAAGCATTAGCATTGGGTAAACTGTTGCACAAAGTGCGGAAATGCTGAGTGTCTTTTTGAGAAATGAAGTCTAAAGATAATGAAAGTTGTTTCTCCAGTGTCAAGTCTCTTGAGAACCTGACAGGTCACCCTCTAGCTGTACCCTGGAGAGACACAGATTAAGCTCCAGGAACTGGACAGAGGACACCAGGCTTCTCACTGGAGAGTTTCTGTGGCCCTCTCAGTACCTGGTGGTCTTTTAGAGATTAAATCAGAGTTTTGTCAGTGGGTGGGCCCTGCAGATCTTTTTTTTTTTTCTTTAATTTTATTGGTACAATTTAGATATACATAGTGCTCTTTTATTTCGTGTGGGTCCTTAGAGTAACATGTTTGACTTAATGGTCAGAGGGTAGACAACCTCTTTTTCTTAATAATGATCACTATTTACCATGTAAATTTCTTTATAAATCTTGGGGAAAAAAACGACCCATGGAGAAATTAGCTCTTCTTGGCTGCTGATAGGCAAGGCAGTCTTCTCCAGAGGGGTCTTGAGAAAAAGCCTCTGCACACTGTGAATTGGTCAGCCAGCCCTGCCTTGATGGCCTGGATAAGGAGGGTCAGATAAGATTGTTGGATGCCTCTCAGCTAAATGCAGAACCCCAAATCCTCCATGCCTTTGGCTACGTTAACGGTGGATGGATGGCCTTATTCTACAAGCCGTTGATTCAGTTAGGGTTTGAGAGGAGCTCAGTTGCTGTTTCCTGGAATGGGAAAGGAGAATTGTAACAGGGGCCAGGCCCTTATGAGGTAGGGAAAGATAGGTTATCTAGGAAGGTGAAGATTCTAGCAAATTCAATTTTTTGTTCTTGCTACAGTGAGGATGATGTGAGAATCAGATAGATAATCCATCTCCCCAGCTTTTCTTTTGAGATGTCTGTCTATAAAACTTATCAATATAAAAATTTCTGTATAAAATTTTGTCTTTTGTTTTTTGATTTGTTTGTTGTTATCTTCAGGATTCTTTAATTTCTACCTCCTTCCTGGTACCTCATGGCTAATCCTGTGCTGTTACAGATTTGGTTTTGGACTTTTATTCTCTTTTGGTTGACGCTGTCATTTCTTGGTTCTCATTCTTACTAGAAACCTTGAAAGGTTATAAAGCATATCAGTATCTTATCTCCTAACTTTTTATTATTATGGGCCCCTAATTAATCTGTTTAACAATAAGTAAAATACAAAACAAAATAAACCTTAATAACTAGACCATTTATAAAATCAAGTTTAACCCTAAATCTCCCCCATGGTGGCCCAGCCTATCTGTCACTATCCGTTTCGGGAGGATGGATTTACCAATGACTTTAGGCTGCTTTAGACCCCATGATATAAACATAAAGGCAAGTAAAGTTGCTGAACTTGGAGAAGGTGTTGGGTTTCTTGAAGGGAGTTTGGGGGTGAGGATGAGACACTGGAACTGTGTGCAAAGTGACTGACTCGTGAGTAGCTGGCCGAATCAGCTTGTGTTTACAAGAGTGTTTATGGGACAGATGTGTTGGAAATCTGAAATCAAAGTCAAAAACGAAAGTCAGACGCCATTGGGAGACTAAAGAGATTCTCAAATACTACCAAAAAAGACCATCTTTTCATATAATGTATCATCGTATCATATATCCTCCCCCCAAATTTGCACTGAGAATAATTGTAAATCTAAGGATTTGTCTATGCTTTTACAATAGCATCTGAGTTCATGGATGCCTGTGTTTGTCAACAAAAGCAACTGTCAAAATTTTGTTTTTGTTTGCAAACTCTGTGTTGGGTGGGAAACATGACCATGGGACTCTTTATCACATGGACACAAATATGGCTACCTTTTCTAAAATTGCAGAACAAATTGTGTGAACCAAAATGCCCTTATATAATAAAATCACTTCAAAAATAAGACTGTACAGCTTTAAATTTCTCTAATCAATGAAAAAAACTGAATTATTTAAACTTTATTCTGAAATATTGGTGTCTGCTTATATCAATACAGCCTTCTTTTTTTTGAGACAGGGTCTCACTTTGTAGTTCAGGCTGGCCCTGAGCTCACTATGGAGCCCAGGCAAGCCTCAAACTCAGCAATCCTCCTGCCTCTGCCTCCCGAGTGCTGGGATTACAGGCATGAGCCACCACGCCCGGCACTGTGGTATGTGGTATTGATTGCTGGTGGGCGTGAATCTCCACACCCAGCATTATATGCAGCTACCGGGATCGAACTCAGGACCTTGTGCTTGCGAGGCAGGCGCCGGAACGACTGAGCTAAATCTCTGGCCCCAGTACAGCCTTCTTGTAGTAACCAGCAGATATGGCAGGTCTGTTAAAAAAAAAAAGGCCTTATTGTGGAAAATCAGAAAGCTTAAAGGGTCTATTTCTGAACTGAAACTTTCATAGCTTGTGCATGCTGCTCTGCCACAGGCATGCTAAAACCTTAGAGATCAGCATTGCAAACTGGAGACTGGACAGTGGCGTGTTGCCCCAGGGAGATTTCACTGTTCACATCTTCACTGTCAACAAAACAATTAAGATGCAGAGGAGCATGGTTCTCACTTCTAAACCCGTGTGTGACTAGTCCCATCTAATTGCTTCAACCTGGCTACAAACTAAAGTAAGTTTTCTTTCCTTTCAGAGTAGAGAAGGAGAAGTGGTGGAGGTTAGGAGGGTCACTTTGGCGTAGCTACAGTTGTCTGGGGAGGAGCTACTTGAGAGATTGTGCTAGCCCAACCACTCTAGAGTCTGAGCACTGGCCCTGAAGGGCCCAGAAGGTAAGGAGGGAAATAGAGACAGCATTGCACAGAGAGTGCAGTTGCTGAGAACTGGCAGAGGTGTGTTCTAGGCAACAGCGAATCCCTTCAGCTTGGGTGAGGAGTAGTGTGAGTACATACTGGGAAGGATGAAGACTTACCGCATGCTTATATCAGAGTGAGGCACATTTGTGGTAATAGACTCCATAGTAAAGCTTGATAGACCTTTCTTGTTTTTTTCTTTTTATAATATGCTGGGAAACAATGCAGAGGAAACAGACCAGGGTTACACATGGGTGTTCACAGTAGTAAGAGTCAACATGGCCGCAGTAGTGTCAAGCTGTCTTCCCACACAAGTCAGTTTCTGGTGCCAGTCATCGTGTGTAATAGGATTCTCTTTTATCTTTGGCTGCCTAGCTATGTAATTTAAAATTTATAAATCCTAGGTCGCATTCCAGCGCTTGCTATTATATCTGTTGTCACTAGCTTCATGATCTGTTAAGAGCAACTGGCCTGTGAATGTGCGAGCCTGTAGGAAGGAGCGTTAATGATTGCTACTGTGGTAGGTCATTATACCTTAAGCTCACTTTCTTCATCATGCATTTTGTGTTGTTTTGCGTGTGTCCTTATTTTTTATACTTTTTATTATTTATTAATCTTTATTAATCTATGGTCTAGGTAGCAACATTTAAAAGTTGAATTTTGGAAAACTGTCCCAGAATCTATTTCTGGATGTCATTAATCAATTAATCTTTCCATATGATAACCATTAATAGGAACATAAGAGCTCTAGTTACAGAACAGGATCACCAAGGAAATATTGATTAATAATCAACTATCACTTCTGAGAGTACACTGGGAGAGGTGACATCATCTGTACCTTTAGATAATCTAGAGTAACAGTGAAACATCAAATAGTCATATGGACTTACATTAGAATAAACCGAGATGCTAATATTTTGTCTTTCGTTTACCTGTATTTACTAGCATTGTAATTAGAGAATGGAATTAAGAGTGGCTAAAAAGGATCTTAAAAATGTTTATAATAGTCATTTCTATTACCATGGACTACTTAGAAAATATAGCACAGTTTTTTTTTCTAAACTGTATATTGTATTATTTTGTATAGACTGATGAAAATAATGACTGATAAATGCATATATAGGAATGCTTAAGATCAATATAATTTACCTTAAAATATTGCCTGTCTAAAGTTTTCATCCTTATAAATCACAGAAAACCATCAATCATCACTTTTTGAAATGTCTCAGGTAAAATACTAAAATTGTTATAAACACGATATAAGTGACAGGACACATATTCACCAGATATGTGCCCATGCCCTTACAAATGTTAAAAATATTTCCCTTATTAGAAATTTAATATTTTGAAAATAATATAATGGCTATCCTGATAGTAAATGTTCCTAGACAGGAAGAAGTTTGTCTTAGAAATCAATTATTACTCAGGATATTCTTTCCTGTTGTTTTCTGCTTGTCCTCGATATATATTATTTGAATATGAGATAAATAAGGAATTTGTGGTAATAAGTGTAAATCACTTTAAAATCCAAGGATAGAAAAGAGGGCACACAGAGTATTAGCAGCATCTTTCTGTGGAAGGATCCTTTTGGAAGCATTACAGCCAACAGATAGAACTTTCTAATTCTCTTCTGATATCTGGAGTTTTCCCATCTTCGTATCAACTGTGTCTGTTCTTGTTACCCTCAGGAAGCTTCTGACATGAGGTCTGAGGGACAGGCGACTGTCATTCAGCAGCTGGAACAGACCATTGAGGATCTGAGGACCAAAATAGCTGAATTAGAGAAGCAGTACCCCGCGCTAGACACAGAGGTGGCCGGCAGCCGTCAAGGGATTGAGAATGGAGTGCCAGCCTCGGAGGGCGTCTCTCTGGAAGTTCTCAGATTGGGAGGAAAGGACGGACAACATCGAAGGATTGTGCAGGCAAAATCCATACAGACGTCCCCAGCGGAAGAGGGCGGAATGCTGGGCTCCCCATGCCCGCCCTGGGCTCAGAATGGGGAGCCCCCTCCTCCAGGCTCAGCTTCTGGACCTCAGGCGAAATTCTGTTCCGAGATCTCTTTGATTGTGTCTTCAAGGAGAATATCTGTACAGCTTGATGCCCACCAGCCCGTACAGGGTGTATCGCAGCCTCCAGCACCTCCATCCCTTCTGTTGCCTGATAGTCAGGGACTACCTGGGTCACAGCCCATCCTCCCCTCTCTCCAAACTGACCTTGAAACCAGCCATGAACACACTGTTTTCTCTTCCTCTGGAAACAGCTGTAACATCCCGCCCCCACCACCTCTGCCTTGCACAGAGCCCTCCAGCTCCGTGCCTGGCCTGGGCACGGAGACTCCCCCACCTCCCCTTGATGTGACAGTGCCTACTCTGCCCAACACAACAGTCCCCCCACCTCCTCCTCTGCCAGGCTCTGAAATGCTGCCACCCCTTCCTCCCCCTTTGCCTGGTGAGGGAGTTCTTCCTTGTCCTCCCCCTCCTCCTCCCCTTCTTGGAGTGGGAGTGCCTCCTCCTCCTTCCCTTCCCCCTCCC
>PVIC010010276.1:9600-43789 GCA_004025085.1 Thryonomys swinderianus | reverse complement strand
TTCTCTTTGGCATGAACACCTGTAGATGCAAATGAGTTCTAGAAAGTAGGACAGCTTTTATAGAGTGGAATATTTCTATAGGAAACTTGGTGTGGGAATGTGATGAGGGGAAGGAATAAATATGATACAGAAAGAAAATAAAAGAGCATGTATAAAGGGGGGAGGAGGGGGGAGAGGGTAGGGATATGGGTAAAAATGATAATTAACTTGTGGCATATACTGGTACAAATTTCCCAATGTTATATGTGATTTTGAGATGTATATAAATTGTACCAATAAAGAATTCAATTTTTTAAAAATTAAAAAAAAAAAACTGGTGTTTTGGGCCGGAGGGTTAGCTCAGTGGTTCTGGCACCTGCCTCGCAAACACAAGGTCCTGAGTTCGACCCCTGGTAACCACATATAATGCTGGGCGTGGAGACACGCCCACCAACAATCAACACCGCATACCACAATGACGGACACAGTGGCTCACGCCTGTCATCCCAGCACTCGGGAGGCAGGGACAGGAGGATTGCTGAGTTCGCGGCGGCTTGCCTGGGCACCATAGTGAGCTCAGGGCCAGCCTGAACTACAAAGCGAGACCCTGTCTCAAAAAAAAAAAAAAAAAAATTTCGAAATTCTGGGATCATAACCACAGATACAAGAATAGGAAACAGCTACAATTAATGTTTCAGAGTCTGAGAATTTTCTAGTCTTCTACTTCATGATGGCTCAGGACTTTGTCTTAATATATGCACCAAGTTTTAATCTCTTAAGAAAAATCGCTTCTTCCTAATTTTGGGAGAAAAGGGTAAACCAGACAGAAAAATGCTCAAGAGAAGTGAGAGATGAAAGTGCAGCGACTAAGCCCAGTTCTGTCCTGTGTCTGCCGTGGTGTGTGGGTGCCAACTGCCCCCACACCAGAGGTTGTGGCACCAAGATCCATATTATACTTATTCCACAGTCAGTTTTTAAAATTTACACACATACGTATACTTGAGATAAACACAGAAAGAAACCCAGTTTCTTGTTAGGAAATTTCAAGAGCGTGTGCATTAGGTCACAACAAGTCCTCTTTCCTCTCAGTCTCCTAGACCTTCTTCCAGTGGAATAAAGTGAGCATCTTCCTCAGCAAAGCCTTGTCAACAGCTACTGCTTCAAAAAGCTCACACACAGACATATATGTCGTCCTTTTATGGGGAGCACACTCACGAAAAGCTACTCTGTACAAACACCCGTTCTGGCAAAATGCACGCCCCCAAATCCATCCTTTTGCCATATCCTAAAACAGAGAGAGAAACAAGTACAGCTTAACTTGACCATCTACAAACAAATCAGTCAACTTAGGATCAGTTTCTAAATTCATCAGAATACCAAACCATGACCACGATCCATCATACTCAGCGTAAGAAAACTTTCGAGTTTGCATTTTATCAGTGGGACAACCAATAATTCTCACTGCAAAGAAGGAAGCTAAAACCATCACTCCCTAAACTCACCAAAAAGGAAAATGAGGGCCCTCATGCCCAGGCCTGTGCAGTGGAGGTGTGGGAAATCCTGCTGTGTTCCTGTGGTGTCAAAGCTGAAGCCAAAACAATACAAAACCTAACAGAAAATAGTCACAAAAAGCCCAGACCAACAAATGTGCCTAAAAAAAAAAAAAAAGACAGATAAAAGCCACATAGAGTAAAAGTAATGTGCTTTTAAGAAGTACCTATCTGGGAGGAGAGGTGTTAAATACAGTACAACTACTAAATCAAAAAACCCCCAAAGTAAAAAATAACTACAGTTTCAACTCTGGACATAATTAGCTTTCCTACGACAAAGACTTCAGTTAATCATTGGCTTAAGATTCAGAATTGACTGGGCAATTCCACAGCAAGTAGTGCAAATTCACCCTGGCTAATTAGTAAAGTAAAAAGACCCGACACACACGACCACTGCTCTGCCCAGCAACAACGTAAACAAGACCTGGGTTTCCGTAGGGCAGAGCCACTAAGTGACCCAGTCAACGAGGGCAAAGCACGCAACCTCCTGAGTACCACTTTCCCTCCAGCACATAACAACGATCCCCACTTCTGCAAGCTAACTGAAAAGATTCAATGGTGGAACCAAGAGAAGGGCCGAAACCAGAGGAACTGGCATCACTGCCCGGCCTGAAAGAAGGATCCTCACAGGAGGACGTGGCTCACAGCTGAACACTGTGAGATCCGACTGGGCTTCAGCCGAACACTCCCACAGTGTACAAAACTGGTTCAATCTCGAGTTATTTAAGAAAACAACTACTTTCAGTATTTCTCTTTTTCACTTGGAGAAAACACACTAGTGTTTCCAAACACATTGCTTCTCTGTGTTACCAGTTTCCCTAAACTGCTTCAGACCAAATTGTTAGCATTAGCCCAACTGGGCATCACTCAGCGCTGCTCCTGGCAGGGGTTAACACAAACAAGTCACAAAGGCCTCACAAGTGCCCCCAGGCTGTCTGGGACTGCCATTTCCGGTTCTCTCCACCACCCTGACTGAGCAAGTGCTCATTCTGGTTGGACCCCCAAAGCAGTGTTCCCGGGATGTCTATACAATTCCTGGCTTCTTCAGAAGCCACTTCAAATACAAGGCCAGACCGTCCTCTCTGCAAGCCTCTTGGAACATGCAGGCCACACGTGGTGTGAGATCGTGTAAGACAGCGTGCAAAAGTGAGCAAGAAAAGGAAGTACAGCCGGGAGCTTCAAAGATGACTTAAAACTCTGATTTCGGGGCTAGAGATTTAGTGGTTCCAGCGCCTGCCTTGCAAGCACCAGGTTCCTGGTTCGATCCCTAGTAACCACATAAACAGTAGTATCGGGTGTGGTGACTCAT
The DNA here is from genome assembly GCA_004025085.1 of Thryonomys swinderianus. Classification (NCBI taxonomy): domain Eukaryota; kingdom Metazoa; phylum Chordata; class Mammalia; order Rodentia; family Thryonomyidae; genus Thryonomys; species Thryonomys swinderianus. The sequence goes on along the minus strand of PVIC010010276.1, from coordinate 40,951 downwards.
GCCCACCAGCAATCAGTACCACATACCACAGTGCCAAGCGCGGTGGCTCACGCCTGTCATCCCAGCACTTCGGAGGCAGAGGCAGGAGGATTGCTGAGTTCCAGGCTTGCCTGGGCTACATAGTAAGCTCAGGGGCCAGCCTGGACTACAAAGCTAGACCCTGCCTCAAAAAAAAAAAAAAAAAAAACTGATTTCAGAAAAGGAGAAAATTTTTTTTTGTCTTTAGTTTTCAAATGTCAGATGGATTTTTTAAAAGCCAGCTAAGCTATTTTGAACTTGGTATAAGGTCTTGTTTCATACTTTCTCATAACTTAATCATAAACAAACCTGGGTAAGTCTCACCTTTCAAGTTAGAATGAGTAAGAGACCAGAATAACCACTAAAGAACAGACAGGACTCAGTACACCTCTTAATACTTACAAGTACATCTGACATTTTTTCTATCGCAGCATATGTTAGGATTTTGTAAACTCATCCATTAAAATATACTAGAAAATTCTGGAAAATGTTCTGGAATTTCTGTTAATCCACATTAATTTCCCATAAACAAGGTCACATTTATTAAGAATCATAGGAACAAAACAAAAATAATGACCAACTTTTTAACCAGAATTTGTAGCAACTGACAGAAATAGAAGTTAAAACAAACAAACAAAAAAATACTCCCTCCCACTATTGCAAAACCTTCAAACTTAAAAATAAAAACAGCTCAGAGTAGCTAAGCTGGAAAGCAGCAACCAGAGTTGGGTGCCCAACCCTCAACAGAGGCACTGCTCAGCCCGGAACCCACGAATACCACGGCGGGGACAGGCCCACGACCAACCAAGCCAGGCAGTCCGCCTGGCGCACGTACCAGCCCACACTCTGCTCCACACCTGGGGACCAACCCCCGTGATGTACCGCTGTCTGCCCCCGCAGCCAGGCCGTCGGGTCCCTGCCGGGAGGGTGACGAACCATGCCCACGCCGGTTCTCTGCTTCCATGACACATTCTTAAACACGAACTGCAGGTGGACCCCGCGCTCCCTACGGCAGCGTTGCCCACTGCGCACGCAAGAGAAGGGATGGAAAATTCGGGTTCAAGCCACAACTGACACTCCGGCCTAACAACGTGGGACAAATTCTCCAAGTGTGGGGAGCGCCTGTCCCCAGCAGGGCCGGGACACTCCACCCCAACAAGTGCGGGTGTCCTGGGAGAGCCCCGGGGTGCTCCGCACTGTGGGTCCAGCCCCTAGGGCCAGGGACTCTGGGGCCCGAGTCACCCGTGTGCACATCTCCCACCCGGTGTTCGGCAGCCTCCTGTGCCCGCCATGTCCCTCGGAGTAACAAGTCACACACTGGTCTTTCCCTTCCCCAGCTTCCCTCTCAAGCTCCTTCCCACGGTGCCCGCTGCGACCCCAAGGCGACAAGACCTGCACTGCAGAAGGGCCTGCCAGCATGCGCATGTGGCCGGCACCTGGCTGCAATGGCGCAGGCCAGAAGCTCGTCCAGAAGCCCGGGGGCGGGGGTCCTACCGCCTGACACAGGCATCACTCGCGTGGCTGCCCAGCCCCCACATACACACAGCGCTGGTTGAGGACGGAGGACTCAATGTGGTCATCTGCAGATACTCATGTGGGTTTCTACATAAGCGGAAATGCTCCTGAAACACCAAACTGCCCTCTTTCTAGAGCCAAACCCTTTTCTGTAACTTCTGTGTCCCCTGCACGGACACTGCAAAGCACGTCCCGCTCCCCTGGTGCCTGTGGTCCCCAGGCCTCTCACTCTACTGTGATTTTGGGACCTGGTATAGCATCCAGCACAGGCTCAACAAGGACTTGGTAGGGAACTTGGGGGCTTCAAACTACTGCAAGTGCTCTGCGCACTGCTCACAGCTGCCGGACTCCCCGCACACCCACCTCCCCACCCTGTCCAAACGAGCCTTCCAGGACGGCCTGGCCTTGAGCACCCTTCTCTCTTCTGAATGCAACCAGCCCGTGCTGTCCGCACACCGGGCCAGCACTCCGCCTCCTGTAAGCTGGCTGAGCCCGAGTCCCTGCGCACGGGGCTCCGAGCTGCCCCACCGAATGCGCATCTGCACAGGTGTCCGTCGCTCGGCAGCTCCGCAGAAGACATTCAGACTGTGCAGCTGCAAATCACGTGAGCGCCACTCAGAGCACTCAGGTTTTTCACCCACACTTCTGGCTGTGGATACAAAATAAAATATTTCCTTTTTAAAATATTTCCTTTTAACTTGAGTGTTCAGTGATGACTAGGTTACTTAAAAACTTGTTGATATTCTCAGCACTAATTAAGGCTTTTATAAAGGCTTACGTGAACCCATTATGTGACCTTAAAGAATGACACTCTCCATAAGCCACTAGTGGATTTGCCATTCACTTTCTAGCTTCTTCACTGTCCAGCTCTCTGGTACTAAAGTTCTCGCTACTATAAATAACTCTGCCCTCCTAATCTGCTACAACAGTGAGGTCAGTAGGTTAGAGCCAGGCCTTCCATCAGGGTGAACTGAGGCCCAGCGTGGGCGGGGTAAGTGGCCCATAAATATCCACTGGTTAGTTTGCAAATGCAGTGGTTCCTCAGCACAAATATAGATACAGCACTTACAGTTACCAAAGCCCATGACTGTCACAAAACCATTTGCTTCTGTCACCTTGTTCACGTCTGACAATCTGGTGAGGTCACACAGCACACAATCATGTAGCAGCACCACTGACACCCGTGTTGAGACATGGGGTACTAAAGCCCAGGACGATGACTGGACTTGTCCTAAGTGCCACACCCGGTAGAAACTGAAGAGTCTGTATTTCTCATTCCCTCTGCCAGGCCCATGTGCATAAAGCTAGCGGTGTTTCTTCACGTTAAAAGGACCTCAGGGGGGCAGGGGGTAGCTCAGTGGTAGAGCACCTGCCAGCTTGCAAGAGGCCCTGGGTTCCACCCCCACCAACCACCCCTCCAAAGAATGAACATTCAGGTTTGCCAAGTCAAGTCACTATTTACTGCTAATACACAAACTCAATCTCTCATTTCTCACAGTCCTAAACAGCAGACAAAAACCATGAAGATGACACCAACTTCCAAACACAGCCTTTGCTAGGGTTGCTTTATAATTATAATCCACTTGCAGCTTGCAGTAAAATAGCCCAACATACCCAATACTGAGCCCTTTCTTCCTCTTTACCTGAAGCTCAAATGTATGAAGTTCAGTACAAATACAAAGTGGGAATGCAAAATAAATTCCAGCTGAAATGCCTGGCAGGTGTACCTCTCCAGCACATGGAAAACTACGTGCTTCTTGGCTGCAGACAGTATGAACTGTGTTCTCCCAGCACTGTCCTTGCCTTCTGCACCCGCTGTTTGTGGGAGTCTTTGTTTACCAACCAATGACTACTTACTGAGGGTCCTTCTGCTTACTGCCCACAGCCAACCTCCCAGGTTCTCCTCAGTGATGCTCGGATGAGCTGTCTCCCCCACCAGCCCAGCTGCAGGCATCTTCCTGCTCACCATAGCATTGTACACCTAGCAGAGTGCCTGGCATGTGCCAGGGACTTACATGTTAGCAGCATCCACTGATTTGAGAGCAGTAATGAGACCCCGGCCCATTTGCCACAGTGAAGGCAGCAGCAGATTCCTCAGTGCCCAGGGGCCATGTGCAAGGCACAGTGACAACCCGCAGCCGTCACACACAGAGCCGCGCTCCAGAAGGACGGAGACCTCAGCCCACTGTTTCTCTCAGAACTGCAATGAGGTGAGGCCTAATGTCAGCCTAATGTCTGCCAGCTCTGTATCTTCAACATGTGGCTTTCAGAAATATTAATACTGCCTCAGAAAAATTTATGTTGCTGCACTCTCTGACATCATGGCCTAGAAAAGACACTATTTAAATGTCTGAGGTCACACAATCATTCTAAATAGAACTGAGTTAAAATAAAAAGTTCTCCATTTCAGCTCTCTGAAAACTATAAAATAGCTTTCAGACTACTTAATTTAAAAATAAAGAAAGTTTGATTCAGTATTTAAACTCTCTGAACTTCTGGTCAGAGAGCAAACCGTGCTCCTTACCAGTAAGCCAAACAAAATGAACTGTATGTTCTAATCCTGCACTTCATGCAAGACTTTTAATTATAACTTAACATCAAGGTGGGTGTGGTGGTGCAAGACTGTAATTCCAGCACTCTAGGTAAGTGCAGGACTATAATTCCAGCACTCTAGGAAGCTGAGGTAGGAGGATCACAAGTTTGGGCTCAGGCTGGGCAATTTATTGACTTCTCTTTAAAAAAAAAGGGCTGAGGAGGGTCAGAGATTTAGCTCAGTGGTTCCAGCACCTGCCTAGCAAACACAAGGTCCTGAGTTCAATCCCAAGTAACCACAAACAGCAATACCAGGCTTGGTGACTCATGGCCACCAGCAATCAGTACCACATACCACAGGGCCAGGCATGGTGGGATTGCAGGTTCACACCTGTAATCCCAGCACTCGGACAGAGGAGGCAGGAGGATTGCTGAATTCGAGGTTTGCCTGGACTACATAGTGAGGTCAGGGCCAGCCTGAACTACAAAGTGAGACCCTGTCTCAAAAAAAAAGGGCTGAGGATGTAGCTCAGTACACAGGTTCTAGGTTGAATGCTCAGTTTTGTTAGAAAGAAAGAAAGAAAGAAAGAAAGAGAGAGAGAGAGAGAGAGAGAGAGAGAGAGAGAAAAGAAAAAAAAGAACTAGGATTGATTAAATGGTTGTATGCCTCCCAGAGTAGGAATAAATGCACTAATGGGATTAAGTGTAAGAAATATTAACTAACTGGGTGTGGTGATTCACTCCTATAGTCCCAGCACTTGGGAGGCAGAAGCAGGAAGACCACTATAAATTCAAGACCAGCCTGGACTACACAGTGAGTTCAAGGCCGGCCTGTCTGCACAATGAGACACTGTCTCAAAAAAAATAAATAAATAAAAGTCACTTAACGTTAATAAAAACATAAAAGGTGTAGAGCACAGAAGTTCATATAATCAGGAATAAGTAGTTTATTTTCAGGTTTTTCTCCACATCCAACTAAGTGAATAAACAGTAAATTAAAGAAGAAACGTAAGACCAAAGCATAATGAAGTAGGTTCTAAGTATGTACACCAAAGTATGCCAATCAGAAGAAAGCCTTAAAGCAAGGTTGCTACTGAGGTATAAATATGTTTACATATGAATTAATTAGGTTTAATGGCTCAGTAAAGAGTCTGTCTCCCAGTTCCTACAAATCTCAACTTACCTGGAAAATGGCTGATTATTTATCAAAAAAATGCACATTAAATAAAAGAATAAGCCAAATACATTGAATATGAAAACTATCACCAAGCTTAGTATCAACAAAATTTCAACCCAGATTTGAAACTTTAAAAAAAAAACTTCGAATTTTCTAGGCTGATCATCTGGTTCAAACGAAAGCACTTTAATAACCTAACACAACAAGGGAACCAAGAGGCCCACCAACTGTCCCTGGGCCAGTTAATTCTATTTTCATTATTCTGCAATAAGAGAAAAGAAAAGAAAACATAACCAAAAAATTGGAATGGACTTTTTGCTTAACCTTTAAGTATTGTTTTTAAAAATTCCCCTAATCAAGTTCTTTATTTTTTTTTTACAGTGACTTCCACAACATAATGTGCTTTGTAATGTTCTGGGTAAAGAACGGGCTCATCTGTTCAGATGATTAGAAAAATGAACTTACAATCTAAGATGAGCTAAAAAATAAAGTGTTTTATTGATAGAAGACAAACTTAAAACCTAAGATCGGCAAAAAATTTAAAAATTGGATTGATTTTTAAAACTACCATAAAAAGTATTGTGCCTTGACATATATTCAAAGTGGGCTCTATAAAAGATTCCCAAATACACATTAAAATTCTTCATTAAAAAAATCCCAACTACGTATCAGTATGCCAGCTGGAAATGTGATACAGCCAATCAAACTATGCTCCTGCCCAGAAATTACCCCTCCCTCCCTAAGTGTGACTACAGTTTACCTTTTGTTCAAAAACATAAATCATCAACTACAAGAACTGGGTCAACCCAGCACAACATGCCCCTGCCTCCCGCCGGGCACCGTGAGGATGCCCCCGCCCGGCCGCGGGCTCCCCGTCCTCCGCTCTCTCCCGGCTGCGGGCTCCACTCTGCGTCGCGTCCCGTCCCGTCCCGTCCCCGGCCCGCCCGGCCCGGCCGCGGGGTGGCTGTCAGGCCGACCGTAAGGCGGAGGCCGAGCCGGCGGGCCCGAGCCCGAGCGGCGCACAGACAGCGGGCCTCCCGGCTCTCGGCCGCGCCGGCTCCCACGAGTGCGCGACAGCCGCGGGCCGCCGTGATTCAGCAGCGGCCGATCCGGGTCGCGGCCCGGCTGGCGGGCGCGTCCAGAAAGGTCACCGAGACGCGGCGGGCGCCCGGCTAGCCGCGACCCGCCGGCGGCGCCAGGGAGGCGGGCGGGCCGGGCGGGCGGGCCGGGCCCTGCCGGCGGTCCTACCTCTCCGGCCCCGGGGCGAGCTCCGCTTGTTCCGGGCGCTGGCTCGCTCTTCCTCAATCGCAGCTGCTATCTCGGGGTTGTCTTCCCCATTGTACCAGACCAGGAGCTCCTCGCCCGGCGCGATTGGCTGCGGGAAGAGAAGAGACAAGCGCCGGGCCAATCAGAGCAACGGTTGTTGGCGGGGGCGGGGCGGGGCGGCGCGGCGCGGCGGGCGGGAGCGGCGCGCCGATGGCAAACAGCTGTCGGGCGGGCACCGCCGCGGCCGGCTACGCCGCGGGGAGGAGCCGAGTCGGGCGCTCCGAGGCTCCGCGGGGAGGGGCTCGCCGAAGGCCGCGCGCGCGCGCGCGCGCGCGAACGCCAGGAGCGGGGCGGGCTGCGGCCCCGAGGGCAGGCGCTTCCAGCCGTCACGGCTCCGAACCTCAGGCCGCCCACGCGGAACAGAAAACAACGCCAAAACGTTCTGTCCGCGGAATCCGAGTGGGAGAGGATCTGAAGCACCATTAAGCAGGCAGCGCGCCGCCGGCTCTGGCGATCCGTTTCCGACGCGAGCGCGAGGGAGACGCAGTCCAACACACCGCTGTTGCAGCGCAGAAATGTCAACCGGAAGCAGCTCGGGAGGTTGCCTCACGCCCGGCTGACAAGCTCCGCGGACCAGACGCTTCAAGATGTTTTCACATCACAGCTTCCAAACCCGGAAGGACGTACGTACAAACGCCTCCGCCTATTAGGCTCCCAAAACATCGACTCCTTCCCAAGTCCTGGGTGAGTGCGGCCGCGCGGACACCCCCCCACACCCGTCACACCTGCTAGATGCCGAAGAGCAGACGAGGCTGCGTGGCGAGAGAGCCGGGACCCTAAGCACTGAGGGGAGGGGCTTGGTTTCCCCTTGAGGGACTCAACTGCTCACGAAGTTCCGAGTGCGATGTAAGCAAGATACCATCCAAACCTAACCAAGAAAGTTAAGAACCGACGGGTCCTATTAACATGAATGAATAAACAAGTAAGTACAAGGCAGTCTCTTCTTTAAAGTGGGTAGATCTTAATGAATAAGTGAAGAAATGAAGGAACCAGAAAACCATCACTTGATAATCTTAACAGTAATAAGCGATATAAGCAAGATTCACCGATGGATGCTGACACTAATGGGTGACTCTGAGGAGTGACAGAATATTTGCATCGTCTTGAAATCCCCCCACAGATACCAGTCACAAGGGCAAAGAGTGTCTCGGTAAAGAGAGAAAGGGACATCGTGTGCCTCTTACTAAGATGCAGAGACCATATCAGTTCATGGAGACTTCTGCCCAGTAGGCATAAGTGGCATTTAATCATGATGCAACCTAAGAGCACCCCAAATACAAGACATTCGATAAAGTAACTATCCAGTTCACAGGACTGAAAGACTAAGCTAATAGTGTCTGAGCAAGGAGTCCCGACTGATGAGACAAACTGAACCACAGCGGTGTTCTTTCCCTGGAGGGAAAAGTGTCAGTGCTAGCTTCCTGATTCTGGTCACTGCACTATGATATTTTATGTAAGAGAATCTTCCTGACTTTTGTCTTTTTGTGAACAGGAGAGAAATCGCTATTTGATCAGTTTAGAAATAAAAATAATTCCTCACTTTAACACACCTCCTAGTTTAGATAAAGGCCCTTGAAAGTAAACATTACTGCTTCATTCTCTAGAGAACTGTTTAATAAAGTTGAAGTTTCAAAATAGGCTAAATTCTTTAAAATAAAGAACTTTAAAGTTCGTGATTCCTCCAAAATGTGTTATTTTATTAGCTTTGAACCAATATTTTGTTTCTTGAATCAGTGAAACCTACACCAAAACACCTAATTTAATAAATAACGTTTTAGCTGGGCATGGTGGTACACTACTGTAATCCCCACTCTGTGAGAGGGGAGGCAAGAAGATTCCAAGTCCAAGCCAGCCTGGGCAGCTTCTCAACTTACTGCAGTAGGACCCTGTCACAAAATAAAAATGATAACAAAGGGCTGGAATGTAGCTCAGTGTGAAGGCCCTGTGTTCATTCCCCAGTACTACAAAATAAATAAATATTAATGAGTCAAAACAGCTATCAAAAATGACTTGTGGCACTCTGATAAGGTAAGCTGCTTTGTTTGTGTTTCAAAAGTAAGCTATTTCTAGATTATTTAAATACTAAACAGTTATTTAGTACTAATTTTCACTATAAAATCATGATATTAAAAAGCAATTCAGAAAAGTAGTCTAAATTAGGGCTCTACATGTAAAATATTTAAATAAATAACCAACCAGCCAGCCAAGTCAAGCATGGCAGCATTCACCTGTCACTCAGCATCTGGGCGCCTGAGGCAGGAGGACTGCAAATCTGAGCTCAAGATGGGCAACTAAGCAAGATCCTCCCTCAAAATAAAAATAAAACAGACCAAGTAAAAACATGCAGAGGCATAAAGACAGATGTGTTTGTTCTTCACATACTCCTCACCCGAACAGTGCAACCGGGACGCTGGCTGGAAGCAACCGCAAGACATGTTCTGGGGACTTCCAGGAACAGGAGCGCCTGTTTCCATGTTCTCCCCACTGCAGGCACCAGCCAAGTATGGGCCGTACCAGCAACGTAGTGCGTGAACCGCTGCACAGACACTACTTTAGGAAGGCACTTGGCCCCGACTTTCTCTTTTGGGGCTGCAAACAACAGTACAGAAATATACCAGAATCTGTTTGACAACTAACCTAAAAGCTTTACAAGCCTAAGGGTTTGGCAAAGTGCCGGATTATCTGATTTGTTCCCTACTAAATAGCTTTCAGAATTGTTAGTAACTGAGATGTTATTATACTGTGGCATGATACACTTCCAAATCTACACTAAATAACTACACAGATGACATTCCCTTAATAGAACGAAAATATATTTTCTTAAATCATAAATTACTTTCTTCTGTACTGCACTAATTTTTCTTTTGCACACCTTACCATTTTCAATGTTTCCTATATCAAATTTGGGAAGAAAAGAAAATCTGTGTTGTTAAACAAAGGAAATACAAATTCATGTTTTAAAAAGTGAAGACCAAACGACTTTTTTCACATAATCATGAGGCTCTTAAAGATGAGGTATATTCTGGGAAACGTGTCATTAGGCAATTCTATCATTGTACAGATACAGAGGACACAGGACTAAGCTGGCCTTGTAGGTCACTCGATGATACAACCTGACAGGGCCACCACTGATGGTCTTATGCTACAGGATCCTCACTACCTATTGTTGTTTGTGACTGTACTGTATTTTAATGTCAAAGAAAAACTAAAACCAAGAAAAAAACTTAAAACCCTTCCAACTTTTCCTTGGATTCAGACAGAAAACCAAGCACACTGTCTCCTGTACATATTAGTAGACACCTACAAACCCACACTTTACTAGGCCAGGCCAGCTTCAAGGCCCTTGTTTCTAAAGGTTCCTCTTCCCTGGGCATGGATGGCTCCTTCCCACCTAGGGAAATCAAAGATCTTTTTTCTCAATCTTTCTCAGCCTCTTCTTCCCTGACCTCCCTAGAACCATGGCAGCCTCCTCCCACTAGGCACTCCGGAACACTGGACTGTTTGCAGGGCACTCACTGCTATCTGCAATAATTTTGTTCCCTTGTTCACCTGCTTGTTACACGCCTCCTCCCCAACGAAGCATCCATTCCAAGAGCCTGGAGACCTTGTCTGTCCTGTTTACACACTGGTGCACTCCCTAAGTATCTGTCAAACTAATGAACTCATGGATGAATGGACAGGCAGGCTTAACAGTTAACTTCTGAAAATTTAAAATGCTTTTAGCCACAGTGCAAACAAATCCAATGTTAAGATTTCCCTATTACCTGGCTAGAATAAATTGAGACAGCACTACCAAGCCCTAGGAACATCCCATGTAATTCATTTACAGAAGCTACCCCACAGAAGGCTCACTCCAAGGGAATACAGTTAGATGCTCACCAGTAAGGAATCTACAAGGCCTTATGCATATTTGAGTAAATATCAAAGGTCACCATTGGGGGAGGTCTACAAAAATCAAAACTGTGTTCTTTGGGACAAGGGCAGGTAAAAATAACAGTGCAGCCATTTCACCCTTTGAACTAAGTTGCTACGTAATGGTTTGTTTAATCTTAACAACTATATGAATTAGTTTTTCAGACTCCGTATCAGTAATTCAAACATCCAAAACCAGAAATGCTAAAAAATGTGGAACTTTTTGAACATAGATATGATGCCACAAGTGGAAGATGCCATGTGTGACCTCACCTCTCAGCTCACACTCAAAAGGCATACCAAAAATGCTACTTAATATCCCCTTGTGTCCCAAGGATAAGGGATGTATGAAACCTAAGTAAATTTCATACTTAGACTCAGGTCCCATCCCCAAGACATCACCCTGTATATGTGAATATTCCCAAATCTACATTCTGAAACATGTCTGGTGCCAGGCATTTCCGATAAGGGATATTCAACCTGTCTTCCTTCCTTCATCTTTACAGCAGAGAAAATGCAGCCGGAGGGACTTTGCATGCCTCACACAGAAAAGCCCACAGGCACTCACCAAGCAGTCTGCTCCAAGGTCTCTGCTCCGACCAAACCACCTGGCCAACAGGGACACTGTGGTCATTTATTAGTACTTGTCCCCACTCCGTGAGGTCAACACCAACACGCCCTGTATCACACTGAGGCAACTGGAAAGGACCTGCTAAGGTCACAAAGACAGAGAGGCCCCAGCTGAGGTGGGTCATGCAGCGAGCAGACCTGAAGCAGTGTGTGTGGCCTCAGAGTTCTGTTTCCCAGTCGCGTCTGGTCTCTCTGCACCCGGCAAATGTGCTGCAGACAGGAACACAAGTTTAGCGTGAAGCAGGGCCTTCTATCTTCTGGGCCAGCACTCCTAAAGACACGCATTCCCACAACCATCCCCAGCTGGTGGGTGCTTCACCCCACCAAGGTTCCACCTCGCTGGACTCTCAGATGTCTCGCTGTAGATGTGACAAGGAGAATGGATTCTTGAATCACACTTTGATTCCAATATCAAATTCAGTGTAACAAGACTATACAGTACTACTTAGAAGAAAGGCGTGCTTCTGTAACCCAGCAAAAAGAGAATAGGAAACCAAGCTTTAGAAGTCATAAGTGAAAAAGTATCACCAAAACCAAACAACTTCTCCAGGGACAGGAAGCAACACATGGGCGTAAGCGTGGTGGCAGTACTACTGGGTGGCCTTGCCAGGGAAAAGCAGCACAGGGAAATTAAACAGCCACACGCTGCAACGCTTCCACAGGCTGGTGCCCCATGCTGCCAAGACTCAGCACACGCGAGCTGCCACTGCCTCCCGTGCTTTCCACCAGGAGTTTTCACCCTTCCCCGGGGCTGTCCCCCAGTCCACGACCACGTAGCGGCGTAAGTGAAGGAAAACACACGTGCCTTGTCGCCGCTCTGGCAAAGGCGTCTATTCCAAGTAAGCAGCCACCTAACTTTACAGGCTCAAGTCCCGCCCGGGAGTTTCCAGACACTGTGCAGACCTGTCTTCCTGGACAACACAGCTGGTCACGACAAGGAGAGAAACGCAGGCTCTCCCACGCGTGGAGCCCGCCATGTCCCGCCCTTCCACACACTAACTTCCTGAACACACCGCGTGCCCCCACTGCCCCCACTGAGGCTTTCCTCTTCAATTATGATCTCTGTGTAAAAACTGGCGAAAGGAAAAACTGTTCCTTTTAGTTTCTATTCTGAATAAAGCTGAAGGGAAGGACAAGCTGAGCCACAGTGTCTGCAGCGCAGGGTGTGAGTGTGTTCTCAGCACCGCACTGCCCAGCACTGACAGGGTCTCGGAGAGACACCTGCCGGTCAGACCTCCCCACAGAAGACACACGCAGAGTCACCAGCAGGAGACAATTCCAACACTGTTACCTTTAAAGTTTTATAGTAAATGGCTCTGTTGATTTCCAGGGGAAACAGGTTCTGCTCTTCTGCGGAGCAGGCCCAGTTCACATAGCGAAGCCAGTTCCCCTTCTCCGGGTCGGCGGCGTCGATGCACATCCAGCCCAGATTCGGGTAGTAGACCTTGGGGATGGGAAAGAACACGACTGTTGTTTAAACCAGCCATCTTAAAAAGTGTTTTTACTTTCAACTTTTAAAACAATTCTCCTTCCTATATACAAGTACTCAACAACAAAACATTTCAGAGGAGTAAAGTGACAGAAAAGAAAAATACAAGGTGGAAACGCAAGTGTAAAACTGTACAATTCCCATTATTTCTCTATTGGAGCTTATTTCCTCCCTAAACATATCAACTGTAAGATATGTTTGTTGATCTTCAAATGCTTTGCAAATAAATGCAGAAGACCAAGTGACACCTTAAAACACAAAGAGTGACGGAGCGGGAGAGGGAGCCTCCTGGCTGGGCCCGCCGTCCCGAGCCGTGAGCAGGGCAGCAGCCCTTCCAGCCGGGCTCACGAGGCCTTCAGTAAACGGCCCCACTGAGAACCAGCCACACAAGTGCAGGACACGAAGCTTCCGCAGACTCGGCTCCATCCAGAGACCCTCAGGCCCAAGGCGAGATGGATCCCACACTAGAAGTGTCAGCGCCCTTCAAGAAAACACAGAACCTGGGGCCAGGGATTTAGCTCAGTGGTTCCGGCGTCTGCCTGGCAAGCGCCAGGTCCCTGGTTCGATCCCAGTAAGCACACACAACAATGCCGGGTGTAGTGACTCACACCCACCAGCAGTCAGTACCACATACCACCGCGTCAGGCGAGGTGGCTCAGGCCTGTCATCCCAGCACTCGGGAGGCAGAGGAAGAAAAACAAGACCCTGGCTCCTCTTTGTGGGATTACATGTAGCCTACTTGTGTGGGAAGCCTTCCTCCTCATCCCTGTTAAGTCCTCCCCGAGACGCCTTCAGCATTTATTTCTCACAACAGTTTGAAAGAACATCTATTTTGTAATGATTTTTAACTCTAAATTTTATATTTGTATATGTCACATTCCCCCAGAGTTGGCTGCAAAGCACCCGAGTGGCCCTGAGCCGCTGCGAACGTGGTGAAGAGAAGAAGCGTGTCTTAACTTTTCTTCTCGGAAGAGAGGAAAGAACCCAGTGCTTCCCCATCCCCCACAGCCAGGACCATCACCCTCTTTCCTTCTCTCCTTTCCGGGCCACACGCTCAGCCTCAGACCGCACTTCTCCCTCCAGAGCGAGGTGCCAGCTCTCCCACGGGCAGCAGGGACCCTCCCTGGACTGCAGGGCTCCCTGGCTGGTGGTGCCAGGGCACAGCACCCACCTTCCCTGCACTCTAACGACGCTTCCCTCTGGGTAGGCGCTTGTCCAGCAGACACTACGTTCTTTATATATATGGCCTCACTTGACCCTGTGAAGTCGTGTTTACTATTATTTTTCCTTTCAACATGTGGACGTCAAGGACCAGAAGTTAAATCGGTTTCCTTTCAGTCACTTGCTTACTCGCGGTAAATAGGAGCTTAAACCACAACTGCAAACCCTCCGTTCGCCAGGCCTCCCCCAGCCCGGTACCCTGCAGACCCTCCTCTGCCGTGAGCACCTCCAGCTCTGCCCCCGCAAGCTCTGCTGCCCTGCTGGTTTGTCTGCTGACTCCTGCCCTCGGCAGTGCTGGCCCACCACTCACTGCAGTGCTTCCAGCACCTCCGCCAGGGCTGGCACACAGCAGGCCAGAAATGAGTAATTACAGATGGGAGAAAGGGGATCATCACACACTAGCGTGTCGCCAGCGTCACCTGGGAACACTCACGGAGTGGTCAGGCCGTGCCGGAGGCCCAGAGCGGCTCCGCATGTGACCACCGGAAGCACGACTGGGAGTGCTCATGGCTGCGCAGGAGCCAGCACCGGTCTGCGCCGGTCTGCACCGCTCTTTGGTCACCCACGCGGCCTCAGGCCTCTCCAACCTCCCGGCCTGCCTCGGTTTTCCCACTGTCAGACACACACACACATTCACTCCTCCCGAGAGCCCCACACGGTATGTTATAAAGAGATAATCAATATGCAAACTTTCAAGTTAAATATAATAGACCAAAAATAACAAAACCAGTTTTCAGTAAAATGCTGCCAACCCAGGAACCTAAGGAAACTGGAGGAGATGGCCAGTCCACAGTGGCTTACACGGCATCTTTCCCCTCAGCCCTGGGCTCACAGCAGAAGCCCTGCTCTGATGGACCCAGTGCACACCAGGCCCCCACCCCCCACCCCCCACTGGCGTGGCCAGAGAGGTCACTGGGGCCACAGACAGCCGTCGGGAAACCCAGGGGGGTGGCCAGAGAGGTCACTGGGGCCACAGACAGCCGTCGGGAAACCCAGCGTGGAAGGGGCTGCGAGACTGCCCACCTGCTTTCGTAACAATACAGGCTCTGCGGAATTTCCGGGCTGTCTGCTCAACAAGACCTCTCAAAAGCAAAGTGTTTCAGCTGAGTGAATTCATTCTTTATGCACAGCTCATTGTACTCCAAAAGGAACTAAGGCACCTTCTAAGTCACACTCACTGGCATGCAAAAGCAGAAGGACAAACACCTCATTTTTGTTTTTGTTTTTGTTTTTTTGAGACAGGGTCTCACTTTGTAGTTCAGGCTGGCCCTCAGCTCACTATGTAGCCCAGACAAGCCTGGAACTCAGCAATCCTCCTGCCTCTGCCTCCCGAGTGCTGGGATGACAGGCCCACCACTGCGGTATGTGGTATTGATGGCTGGTAGGCGTGAGTCTCCAGGCCCAGCATTGTATGTGGTTTTGGGGGTCGAACTCAGGACCTTGGGCTTGCGAGGCAGGCGCCAGAACCACTGAGCTAAATCTCCAGCCCCAACACTTCATTTTTTTAAAGTATAGGTAATTCACAGAGGAATGCATGTAGCAGTACCCCATTTAAAAAACTAAATAATCACAAATATTTCAAATTATAATTTTTTACCCATTAAGTTGGTTAAAAAAAAAATTTTAAATACGGGGAACATTGTGTGAAAACATTTCCTCAAGTTCTGACAAAGAACTGTTGTAATTCTACAGGATGGTATTTAGCAGTACCTGACCCAAAAAACCCCTTTAATAATAAATTGTATAATATACTTTAATAATAAATATATTATAAATAATATTTAATAATAAATATACAGTTGTGGCAATTTATTCTAGGGATCTATCTGGGCAGCTGTACTCAGACACACACATGTACCAAGATGTTTGCAGCAGTACAGACCCTTTACTACAACAAGCCCGTTTCCCAGTATAGTCTATTTGACAGGCGACTCTAAAATACTAGTTTAAATATTAAAGGTCCTGGGCTTGCAGGCCCTGAAAGCACAGGCTGGTATCTACCTACCGAGTAAGCAGCACTGACCAGCACTCTCTGAAAGAACTCTGAGTAGCCTTCAGACCCGCTCCACAAGCATTTCTGGAAAATCTCCCAATGGCGGGTGCTTGAGAAGAAACACTGGGTTGTTCACAGCAGACCCCCCATCAACATCTGGTGGGTAAACAAAGTAATTCATTCTTCTCCTAAAACCAGAAATTCTATCTCTGGTAGCATGGGTGTTTGTGAATTCCACATAAGCCCAGAAATAATGTACAAACTTGTCTGGAGGGGTACGCATTCGCACATTCCTGGGGAGATTTTCAAGAGCACTGCTGTGGGTTGGCCAATTTTCCCAAAGCTCTAAATGTAAAACCTGAATCCTCTGGGGACCGTTAAGAGCAGGGGCTAGAGAGGTGCTTGGGTCACTGGGGCCACACCTTCAAGAGGCACCGAGACCAAGCGACTGGGCAGTCCCCTCTCTCTTCCTCCCTGTCTGTTGCCTTTCCTTCTCCCTCCTTCCTCCTCCTCTCTCCCTGCCCCCCCCCCCCCCCCCCCCCCCCCCCCCCCCCCCCCCCCCCCCCCCCCGCTCTTGCCTTCTCTCTGCCCCAGCTTGAGATCTGAGATATGGCCATTTCTCTCCTACCTACACTCCTATGCGGACTACTGTCATCACCACACTCAAGCCACTCTTGGATGTGAACAGCCCTAACAGTAACTTAAGCAGATGTTCTTTATTTCCTACGGGATGGAAAGCTCAGAGACACACTGGTCCACAGAACAATACAACCGAGGACTCTCTGGCCTTCACCAGAGGGAAGAGCACCAGGCAGGCAACTGAGAAGCTGGCTCCTGCCATAGCTCCAGGATTCACAGTTCAAGGCATCAGGTTGATGGAGACACTGTTCGATACAACAGGTAAGACTCACTGCACAGCATCTCTCTATTGAACCACTGCAGACCGGCTTGTCATCACAGCAAGATTTAGGTCATTTCTGGCAGTCCTTCGTCACACACACACAAATCTCCAAAAGGCATTGCCAGTAGTTTATGACACAAAAGGTTAGATGCCAAGCTTGGTGCTCGAGAACAGAGGGCAGGGCTAGCACTGTTCTCAGATGGTCATGTCTGCAAGTAATTGGTCACAACCAGTAATGTGTGCTTACTGGGCTTGGGGTGCATGCCTATAATCTGAGGATCAGTGTCAGCTGGAGGCCAGCCTGGGGCACACAGTGAGTTTAAGGCCAGCCTTACCCATACAGCAGGACCCTGTCTGAAAAAACAAAAACAGACCAGGTGCTACTGCTATGCAGGCAAGCCTCTGTGTGTGGGCCTGGCCACTGGTCCATAGCGCTCCAGCCCTGAGTTCTCGCATGATGAGTGCACTGCAGAGACTCTATTTGCCTAACTTCCCACACTGAGTAGGTACTCCCGCTGCGTGGGCAGGCCTCTGGCACACAGATCTGGCCCACCTTTCCACAAGGAATGGGAGGAAGAGTCTGCAGCAGCTCCATCTTCTTGTCTGTGTACACTGACACTTGGGCCCTAAACTCTCCTTGGACCAGTGCATGGGGAAGAGTTGCCAGAGACTCTATCTACTTGCCTGTGTACACTGAACAAGTGCAGTGGCAGTACTGAGACCTAGGCAGAGGCTTTCAGTGCATGACTGCCCTGTCTGCCACATCATAAAAACATTCACTGCACGAGTGAAGAAATCCTGTTGACTGCAGCCATTGAGGAGTATGTGCAGTCCCACCTACAAGACCCTGGATTCCTGCAGAGTTCAAGCCTGTAGGTGTTCACTGAGCTTGACTTAGGCATCATAGCCAGAACCTAGACAGAGGAAAGTGGCTGTCTCCCTGTGACCAGTCAACTCTGATCTGTGTGCTACTGCCCATACTATCTACAGGAAACAGCAGATCCACACCAAGAAGGGCCCTGTTGGTAGTGTTTCTGGCTTTGTTTTTTGTTGTTGTTGTCGATGTTGTTGTTCTTTTTCTCTGACCTCTCATTTTTCATTTCTCTATTTCCTGAGTCTGTCTAATTTCAGATTTTTTCTTCTCTCAAGTGTTCTTATTTTTACAGGAGAGGGAAAATAGTCTCCTGTAAGCCTGCCGCTGCTGGATCTCCCTAATCCTCTATTCTCTATCGTTCCTTCATCCTCTGCTATCCTCTGGTCAGAATCAGTTCCCAGAAGTTAATGCATTTCAAACTTCCATACTCTCTCTTTCTTCTGTACTATTACAGGAAAGTGAATACAGTTTGTGGTGGTCCTACTGTTGTTAGTCTGTTCTGTTTTGTACTGGGCCTTCCTATCTCATTTATCCTCTAAGCTGTATCAGTTTCCTGGGATTTGGGTGATCTTTAAACATCCTCCACCTCTATTTCTAATCTCTCCCTCTCCTTCTATCTCACCACCCCCTCAACTCCCCAGTGACCTTTATTCCCAAAGAGTAATGCTAATATATTGAAGGACCTGTATGCTGCAAACATATTTCTGGATAGTTCTAAATTTTGTCATATAGCCATGTATCTAACTTATGAGGTTAAAAATATCAGAATGGTAATTGCCAAAGCTTGTCATTTGCTGAGCTGTTAATATTGTTGATGATACTGATTGAAGTATGTCAACCAAGGTAATGTGATTGTTCTGTTCAAATATCTTCCATGGTATGCCAGAACTGATAACAATTAATGACCAAGGAGGACAACCCTGGAAATAGCCATCTCTTAAAGGTTCCAAATATTAAGGAAGAGACTTTCATTAACATTACCCACACAGCAGGCCAGGAATTAAACTAAAAATAGTAGCAACATGTAATCCCAGCACTTGGGAGGCAGAGACAGGAGGATTGCTGAGTTCGCGGCAGCTTGCCTGGGCACCATAGTGAGCTCAGGGCCAGCCTGAACTACAAAGCGAGACCCTGTCTCAAAAAGCAAAAAAAAAAAGTCACAACAACAAAAAAATAGAAATGAGAAAATATTCAAAAACCCAGACACAAAGATCATCACCACAGAGGGAAACCAGGGAAAATGGGACTAGAGCAAACTGAAGTTCAGACACCAGGACTCTCTCAAAAGAGGATCTAGTAAAATGGGAATCAGAAATAATTTATCACATAAAAACAAAGATAGTGTCCAAAGTGGAAGATGTGATTAATAACACTAAAGAAATGAGGAACAAGACAGAATCTTAGATTATAAAAGCAACGAAATCAGTTAGACAGCTTCAAAGAGATTTCAGGAGATGAAAAACTCCACCTAAAGGTTGCAAAATAGGATGAATGATGTGAAGTCCTAATATCAGCTATAGAAAACAGAATTGCAGCCCGTCAACAGGAAATGAATAATTTATGGAAAATAGCAAAGAGATCATGAGAAATTAATCCAGTAGCTGCTAGATGAAGCAAGGACTAACATAATACTGACTGGAGTCAGTTAAGAAATAGGAGAGTACAAAAGATTTTTTTTTTTTTTTGAGACAGGGTCTCGCTTTGTAGTTCAGGCTGGCCCTGAGCTCACTATGTAGCCTAGGCAAGCCTCAAACTCAGCAATCCTCCTGTCCCTGCCTCCCAAGTGCTGGGATTACAGGCGTGAGCCACCACACCCGGCACTGTGGTATGTGGTATTAATTGCTGGTGGGCGTGAGTCTCCATGCCCAGCATTGTATGTGGTTTCCGGGGATCGAACTCAGGACCTTGCACTTGCAAGGCAGGTGCCGGAACCACTGAGCTAATCCTCCGGCCCACAAAAAATATGTTTAAAAAACTTCAAAGATGTAATGGCAGAAACCTTCACAGGAAAAGAAAAAGAATTTGACATACAGATAAGGCATATATGACTCCAAATGGACATAATATTTTAAAAAATCTACACTTAAGCATACAATAATCAAGATTCCAGAAACCCAACAAAAGAACAAAATACTGTAATCAGTCAGAGAAAAGAAATAAACCACATAAATGGAAAGCCTTTCAGAATCACAGCAGACTTTTCAGTGCGAACACTCAAGTCAAGAAAAGCCTGGAGTGAAGTATTTCAAGCCTTAAAAGAAAACAATATCCAACCTAGATTATTGTAGCCTACAAAACTATCCCTCAGAATCAATGGGGAAATAACATACTTCCATGACAAAAAACATCTAAGAAACTTCACAATACAAAACCAGCACTCAGAAAAATTCTAAACAATATCCTAGAGAAAGACAATGAGTGTCACCATCCCATGAGATTCAGCAGAGTGAACTCACTAGCCAAGGCCAGAAACTGAATGGAAAGA
The DNA here is from genome assembly GCA_004025085.1 of Thryonomys swinderianus. Taxonomy (NCBI): domain Eukaryota; kingdom Metazoa; phylum Chordata; class Mammalia; order Rodentia; family Thryonomyidae; genus Thryonomys; species Thryonomys swinderianus. Next base: position 20,878 of record PVIC010010276.1, on the reverse strand, counting down.
GAAAAAGCAAAACATGAAAGAGCCAAGAACAGAAAAACATCATGACAGGGCTAAATCAGTACATTGGTGTCAATAGCTTCAATGCACCAGTTAAAAGACACAGGCTGGCACAATGGACTAAGAAGCAAGGTCCTGTAATAAGCTGCACACAAGAAACATGCCTAGTTCAAAAAGAAATCCAAGTAAAAGTAAAAGGATGGAAAACAATTTTCCATACAATAGGAAACCACTAAAAGCAGGAGTAGCTGTCTTATTTGCAGACAAAGTAGATTTCTAACTAAAACTAATTAAAAGAAACAAAGGAGAACATTAAATCCTCATACAGGGAACAATCCAAGAGGAAGCTATGACATTCATAAATATTTATACACAAAACTCTACTGCACCCAACTATACAAAACAAATATTAATGAACAAGAAAAGCCAGATAAGCACTAACATAACAGTAGTAGGGGACCTCAATACTCCACTGTCACAGACAGACAGATCAACTGGACAAAAACTCGATTTGAATAGAACCAAACTTTTGAACAAATGCACTTAATAGAAGTCTACAGAGGATTTCACCCCACAAAGTCAGAACATACATTCTTCTTAAGCTGCTGATGGGCTCCAAAATAGACCACATGCTAGTTCATACAGTATGTTTAAGTAAATGCAAAGGAATTGAAGCTATCACCTGTATACTGTCACTGTCAGACCACAGTTCCTTGAAATTGGCGATCAATAGCAAAAGAAATTCCAATAACCTCACAAACAAATGGAAATTGAATAACACTCTCCTGATCAATCAATGGGTCACAGAAGAAATTAAACAGTTTCTACAATCAAATGATAATGTCAATACCACATACAGGACTCTATGGGACACAATGAAAGCAGTTCTATGAAGGAAATTCATAGCAGCAAATGTCCATACTAGGAAAACAGAGTGAGCTCAAATAAACAACTTAATGCTAACTTCAAACTACTTGAAAAAGAGAAGCAAGATAAACCCAAAGCTCATACAAGGGAGGAAACTGTAAGGATTAGAGCAGAAATTAATGCAATGGAAACTAAGAGAATACAAAAAAAAATAAAGCAATGATTCAAAGAGTTGGTTTTTTCAAAGAATAAGTAAAACTGACAAACTTTTAGCCAACTTATCAAAAAAAGGAAAAACAAGGCTCAAATCCATGTAATCAGGAATGAAAAAGGGAAAATCACCACAGATGCAGCAGAAATTCAAAGGATAATAAAAATCAACTTTGAGGGCTGGAGATTTAGCTCAGTGGTTCCGGCGCCTGCCTCGCAAGCACAAGGTCCTGAGTTTGATCCCGGTAGCCACGTACAATGCTGGGCGTGGAGACTCACACCCACCAGCCATCAATACCACATACCACAGTGCCGGGCATGGTGGCTCACACTTGTCATCCCAGCACTCAGGAGGCAGAGACAGGAGGATTGCTGAGTTTGCAGCAGCTTGCCTGGGCTACATAGTGAGCTCAGGGCCAGCCTGAACTACAAAGCGAGACCCTGTCTCGAAAAAAAAAAAAGCTGAACCCTTTCACACTCTTTGGGAACAAGAGAAGGGTGTCCACTAACACCACTCCTATTTTACAGTTTTTGGAAACATTAGCCACAGCAATTAGGCAAAGAAATAAAACAAAAAGATAGGTAAGGAAGAAGTTAAACTGTCACTGCTGATGACACGATACTTTATATAGAAGATCCTAAAATCTCAGCCAAAAAACTGCTAGATTTAATCACCAGATTTAGTAAGGTAGCTGGATATAAGGTCAACCCTCAAAAATCAATAGCCTTTGTATACATGAACAGCGGACTCACAGAGAAATCAAAGAATCAATTCTTTTTGCAATAGCACCCAAAAAAATGAAATATCTAGGAATCACTCTAACAAAGGAGGTGAAAGACTCCACCCTAATAACTACAGCATTCTGAAAAAGGGAGATCAAAGAAGATATCAAAAAATGGAGTGGCCGGAGGGTTAGCTCAGTGGTTCCAGCGCCTGCCTCGCAAGCACAAGGTCCTGAGTTTGATCCCTGGTAACCACATATAATGCTGGGCGTGGAGACACACCCACCAACAATCAACACCGCACACCACAATGCCGGACATGGTGGCTCACACCTGTAATCCCAGCACTCGGGAGGCAGAGACAGGAGGATTGCTGAGTTCACGGCGGCTTGCCTGGACACCACAGTGAGCTCAGGGCCAGCCTGAACTGCAAGGTGAGACCATGTCTCAAAAAAAAAAAAAAAAAAAAAAAAAAAAAGGAAAGATATCCCTTGTTCCTGGCATGAAGAACTAATATCATTAAAATGGCCATACTGCCAAAATTACTATTTAGATTCAATCCAAGTCCAACTGAAATCCCAGCAATGTATCTCACAGAGCTGGAGAAAATTATCTAAAAATTCATCTGGAACCACAACAGACCTAGTATAGCAGAAACAATCCAAGGCAACAAGAACATGGCAGGGGTTATCACAATCTCCACCTTGAAACTATACTACAAAGCCACCATGACAAAAACAGCATGGTATCGGCAAAGAAACAGACCCAGTATCAGTGGAACACATTAGAAGATCCTCAAACAACCCCAGATACACCTCGTCTTTGACAAAAGAACCAAACACCCTCAGTGGAGGAAAGATAGCCTCCTTGACAAGTGGTGCTGGAAACTTGCCAAAGATCAAAACTAGATCCATGTCTTTCACCATGTTCCAAATTAAAATCAAAGTGGATTAGAGACCTAAACATTAAAACAGAAACAATGAACCTGAAGGAAGATAGGTCGGGTAGAACTCTTAGGAGGCTTTGGAACAGGGAAAGACTTTATAAAGAAAACCCCAGCATTCTGGGAATCAGCAGAAAGAATCAACAACTGATATCTCTTCTTACTAAAAAGCTTCTGCACAGCAAGAGGAACCACCAACCAGAGAGAAAAGACAACTGAAAATATGGGAAGGAATTTTTACCAACTGTTTCTTGGACAAAGATCTATTATCTACAGTATATAAAGAACTTAAAAAATCAGACCCCAGGTCTGGTAACCACCTACAATGCTGGGCGTGGTAACTCAAACCCACCAGCCATCAATACCACAATGCCAGGCGTGGTGGCTCACGCCTGTAATCCCAGCATTTGAGAGGCAGAGACAGGAGGATTGCTGAGTTCAAGGCTCCCCTGAGCTACAGAGTGAGCTCAAGGCCAGCCTGGACTACAAAGCAAGACCCTGTCTCAAAAAAACAAAAAACACCAGCAACAAAAAGACAGGGCTAGGTACATGGCAAAAATCTAACAAACAACCATTAAGTGGTCAATAAATAAACTTCCAAAGGAAAACCTTTTCTTGCACCAAACCAAACTACCCATTTTGGTACAAGTTAATGTTTGGAAAGATCACCTAATTCTCTGTACAACATCCTGATTTGTCCTGGAGTTTCAGAAAGAAGAATGTGACTGGCCACTGTTTCTGTGACAAGCCAGTTCCATACCCTTTCCGCTTTCCAGTACTACCAAATTCTGCAAGTCTGCTTTAAACCACTCAGTAAACCTGACACACCATGTATCACATTCATTCCTATTACTTCTCTTCCCCACATACCCAGACCAGGTCACGCAAAAAATATTTTTGGTTTTACAGGCCAGTTTTAGTTTCAGTCTCTGTTGCTGCCACTGTTCAACTCTGCCATTGTGGGGCCAAGGCAGACAGAAAAAATATGTTCACAAATAAACCTAGCTGCATTCCAATAAAACTACTCATGAACTGAAATTTGCATGTCTTAAAATTTCCATGGGCCACATAGCATCACTTCAGGTCTATAAAAGCAGGTGACAGGTTGAATTCCCTAGAGATCTGCACCTTCACGGAGAGCCACTGTGATGCAAGGTTTAGAAGCAGAAAGAGATGTAAGCTGAGCTGCGTTTCCTGAAAAATGGAGTTGCACCATCAGCTGGTGACTTTTACGCTTGCCTGCAAGTTAACTCACACACTCTTTAAAGGAGAAGGATCAAAGTAGTGAGGATGACCGTAAAACTCATTTGTTAAGATTTAATCCTAAAATGCTAAAAACAAAGTGCTCTTGCATCTTTCAAAAATTAAAATCTTTTGGGCCAGAGATTTAGCTCAGTGGTTCCAGCGCCTGCCTCGCAAGCCCAAGGCCCTGAGTTTGATGCCGGTAACCACATAAAATGCTGGGCATGGAGACTCACGCCCACCAGCCATCAATACCACATACCACAATGCCAGGCATGGTGGCTCACGCCTGTCATCCCAGCACTTGGGAGGCAGAGACAGGACGATTGCTGAGTTCGAAGCTTGCCTGGGCTACATAGTGAGCTGAGGGCCAGCCTCAACTACAAAGCGAGACCCTGTCTCAAAACAAACAAACAAACAATTACTGTGTCTCTTTCTTGGCTGTTATCTCTTCACTCTCTTCCTTAGAGCTCATCTGTGGAAGAACCTGGTCCACCCAGTTGGACTGTCCCCACCCGCGGGACTCTCCTGGCTGCCTGTGAGAAGTGCAGTCCAGGCCTGTCCTGTGTCCTTGGAATTGCCTGCAGAATTAGTGAGGGGATGGCAGAAGCTTAATCAGACTGAAATTTGATTTCTTTGACAAGAGTACATGCTGTATTACATTGTTGTTTGGTGGCCTGTCTGTCTGTATGTGTGTTACAGAGATGTCAGTGCTAAAATTTGTTGGAGGTTAAAAATATATATACAGCTAACAAAAAATTTTTAAATTTATTACAGTAAAGGACAAACTGGCATTAACCACCCCCCATCAAAATAGTCTCCCTTGCTTCACACACACTTATTTCATCATTCCTACAGCAGTTCTGGTTTCATGAGCATCTTCACAAAGTGTGACAGACAGTACAGTGAGCGCTGCTGCCAAGTGCCCTCTGACAGAAAGGCGAGCTTGCGAAAACAGGACAGCGGGTCCTCGTCCACCTTCCTCACCAGCCCGGGCACCGTGCCACTGCTGGCTGTTCCTCAGAGTCAAAAGGACCAGAAAAGGTAAACGGCTGAACTGATTCAGGACATCGAGGCAGCCACAACAGTGCAGCTAAAGACACTCAAACCTGAACATTCACTGCTGTTCAAATCGTGCCTCATGTAAATTACACCGGCTGTGGTGTTTTGTTGCTGCAAAACGAAACAAAGTCAGAACTATTTGTACTTCTAGGGCAAGTTTCTGTGAATCTAAAACTGCTCAAGAAACAAAGTCCATTAGAAAAGAGGGAATTAAAATAACTCTTATTTCAATACTTTAAAGGTTCTGTTCATTAAATGAAATTGGAGGCAACAGAAGTAAATTTGAAAAGGCTTTTATCAGAGATGGTTTCAAAATACTGCAGACTGCTCAGCCCCCTGAGGGTGGTGGAGTCGTGTCCCCCGCAGTCTCCGCCCAAAGCAGATCAAAGAACACGCTCTCCTCTTTTAAAACCCTCACTACTTTGTGCATTCACCCTGAAGAGACTCTACTGTTTCTCTCCTATTGCTCTAGCTTTAATAGAATGTTTTCAGTGAAAGCTTAGAGGACTTAAGGTTGGATAGTCATCAAGGGCTCAAGAAAAGCAATTTAACACTTTGTCTTAGATTAGCTTTAAAATGGAGTCCTAGCTGGAGTATAAGACCCTGCTGCTAAAAGATAAGCCAGGCTTAAGAGGCTTGGATAGGAGACAAATAACAAGATGAGATTCAGAAGATAAGCCTTTTTTGTTAAGGTAAAAAGCACTGTGATGCAAGCTGGGCGACAAAATCACGATTGGGATAAATTAATAAGAAAAAACAAATTTTCCTTGATTTTAAATCTCTTCTACATTAAAAAATGTGGTCAATATAAATTATACCTTATTCGTTTCCATATATATACTTATATGTACAGATCTACTTCCAATAGCACTTTAAAATGATAAAAGGTTAAGGTTTCTATATAAAATACATGGAACTATGCAAACAAAACCAGGCTTCTTCACTGCTGGAAGGAAAAGCCAGCCTTGACAAAACCACATCCTCTTACTTGGCTCAAAAGAGCAGGTCCTCATGAGGACTGACAAACGAGAGCAAGACTGCACATCAGCAACGGGACATCAACGAGGTCCTGGGAGAAATCCAGTCCTTCCCAAGCTGTTACCAAGTCACACATGTATGAATTTCAAGGCAATGAAGCTCAATTATTTTACCCAAGGAGGAGTAATAACAAGCCAATAGCACCACACTGTTCCCCTGGGAAGAGCGCACACCGTGAGCTGAAGTGTAAAGGTAGTGGCATTTGCTAGAGCCCAGCACTATCTACACACAACACAGTAAATGTGACAAGAGCTGAGTTGGTCCGGCACGTATGTTAGTTCCCTTGGGAAACTGAAAATTTAAAACACAATGCCTCTGCACCCCAATTTTGTGGTCAAGACATTTTCAATGATATAGGGACTATCTTTAGTAAATAAGAAAAATTGGGGTCACCAAATTTTCCTACAGTTCCTCTTTTACTTCAGAGCAGTGAATAACACAAGGTTTCCATTCTCAGGGTAAATCCTCCTTTTCTAAAGCCCCTAGGATAATTATCAGAAATTCGCTGAATTCATCCATCAGAAACACATTCAGATTGACTGGGAGAAACAGTCAAGTTAACAGCACTGCTACGGTCTTGAGAAAGCCGGCCACAGCTCACGCCTCCCAAAAATGCCAGAGCCTCCTGATGCAAAGGATGAGCCCACACAATTCTTAGCCAGCTTTAAAGGTTCAGGCTCAAACGTGTTAACTTGTGAGAAGCAGCTGTGGTTCATCCTGAAACAGCTGAAGGGACAGGAAGGCCTGTCGGGATCCCTGAAAAACAACTGGCCTCAAAAGAAGTCACGCCATAGATCCCTTGAGGGCCAGAAGGAGCTTCCTCAGGGCAGCGATCTGAAATCCAAGGTGAGTGCAGAACTCCCAGCCCACACCAGGGAAAGACAAACTTATCTTTGCAACCATCTGAATGGGGTGGTTAGGCATCTCATTTTTTTAACTGAGGAGTTTATGGTCCCAAAGTCATGAAGCTAGAACCATGTAAGGCGTGAAAACATTTAGCGGCCCCACCAGGTGGGCAGGAGGCACACATTCTGGCTCCTACAACCTGTTTCCTGGCTGCTGCTTCCCTAGAAGAGAGTGCTCTACCGCCCAGATGCATTTTAACCTCCTGGACTGTCAAGAAAACATGACATTAACAGAACAGAAGAAAAACTTCCAGAAAATTAAAAGTTCTGTGTAAGTGTGACGTACTAAATATATTCAACTCTCAACAATCCAGCAATACAGAAATTACTTTCTAAAGAGAGGAACCTGACAGTGCTTCCTCCACGGCGCCTGGGGTGAGCGCCCTCCAGGGTGCATGCCCAGTGTCGCCTGCCACGGCAGAGGCCGCACCAGGGGCAGAACGGTACGGACGCAGTGACATCAAGACAGGTCCAGCACTTAGTGCTGAGGACAGCCGGCCAGCTCCACAGCACAGACGCACATATAAGTATCAGTCTGTATCCAAGGAAGCCTTTCCTGTTCAATCAAAACATTTTTTATTTTAAAGAATATATTAAAATGATTGTTTTGACTCTAAAATGTCAAATCCTGCGGAAAAAAGGATAATGACTTCTTCAAAATGTATATAACTTTGATAAGCAAAGAATCAGAGTTCTTTCTTACCTCCCACATGTACACATTATTCTTAACCTGAGATCTTTTTTTCTTATCACCAACGAATGGCCCAAATTTTTTGCCTTTTAAAATTGGTTTAGTGGCCCAGACACCTAGAAAATAGAATCAGTATTATAATAATAAATTTTGACCAATTTAAAGATTGAAAGTATTAAAGTCAATTCATTTTCACAAAGTAGTCCCACAAGTACATACACTGCCTAAAACCAAGTTAATGTTAAATCTACTGAGATCAAGTTCAATCAAATTAAATCAAAGCTTTAACAGGAATTTTTCTTCTTTATTTTCTTTGGTATTTTCTAAGCACTTTGTAAAGAAGCTATATTGTTTTCTAGGGAAAAATATGGTTTATATTTAATTTTTACACGTAAAACTGTATAATCACAAATACTTGAAAAATAATATTCACACAGAAGAAAAATATATTGAAATAGAGAAATCTACAGTTTAAACTCTTCATGCTGCTTCTCTACAAATTTTAGTCTCCACTAAATAAGAGTACTTTTTTGAGACAGGGTCTCGCTTTGTAGTTCAGGCTGGCCCTGAGCTCACTATGTAGCCCAGGCAAGCCTCAACCTCAGCATCCCTCCTGCCTCTACCTACAGTGCTAGGATTACAGGCATGAGCCACCATGCCTGGCACTGTGGTGTGTGGTTACCAGGGATGGAACTTGGGACCCTGTGCTTGCTAGGCAGGCGCCAGAACCTCTGAGCTAAATCTCCAGCCCATGAAAGCTGTTTTTAAAAGGTTAGAAATGTGGTTTTATAAACACAGGTTTTTGAAACTCATTTGCTTAAATAAAGTGGAAAACTATGTCCTCTTTGGGTAGGCTTTCTGAAATCATGGGTTTCAAAGAGTCAAAATATATGCTCATCCATGACACCCACTGGATGATCTCCATTTCCTATGAGCTGACCCTACGTGAGGGACACAATGAAGCAGCAGCTGGCGACATGTCAACAGCCCTGCCCAGGAATCAGGGGAACTGGGACCCAGCCCACTGTAGTCAGGCTCCTTCGTCTTTGGCCTCAGTTTCCTCATGTACACAGGGGCTGAGCTTGGGCCTATCCCGTCCGGCTAGAACACCGGAATTCCACATTTCTGTAGGTCTGCCACGAATACATCTGATAATACCACTAGAAAGTCAATATATTCATTTATACAATAAAAAAAATTATCCAAGCACCTGTAGATGCAAATGAGCTCTAGAAAATATGACAGTCTTTGTAAAATGGGAAATTTCCAAAGGAAATTTGGTGTGGGGATGTAATGAGGGGAAGGAATAAATGATTCTGAAACAAAATAAAAGCATGTACATAGGGGGTGGGGAGGTGTGGGTGGGTGGAGAAAAAAAAGAGCTGTAAAGATTATGAAGAAAAAGGCACAATGAACATAAAAAAATTATCCAATTACTCACTGAATGTTCAATAAAAAGGAAAGTGCTTATTAAAATTCATTTGTACATATATATGTATGAACCGGAACATCAAAGCACATTCTTAATAAAACAAATAATGTAAATATGATGTATTGAAAACTGTACTTTACATTTTATAATTTACTTTCCATTTAAAGGTTAGACCACAAAAACATGAGCAATATACAAAAGGATGGTTTTGCATTCAACAAGAACTCCCAGCTAGAAGCACCTCAAATATCTACCAAGAGTCCATAGAATGCCTGGACCTGGAAACAAAAAGATAAATAAAAAACTAAGGCACTTGCAGTCAATGACAGAGACAGATGTACAGACAATCTGTCTTCATTACAAGACGAAATAAGCATCCAGCACAGTCATACTCAAGTCACAGTGAGATCAGAGGAAGAACAACACTCTCAGCGGGAGAGGCGCAGGAGACACGGAGGACGTCTGCGCAAAAGTCCAAGGGTCAGTGGTGGGATGCACTCCTAGCTCGTTTAGAATGCTGAGCCGCTCTGGACTCTCGACTGTAAAACACACAGCATCACCTCGCCTTCTGAGTCACAGCTAAGGCTGCTCCTGCTGATGTGCTCCTGTCCCACTGCTCCGACAGGAAGCTTGTGTGTCTCTGCTGCTGGTCTCTCTGTGGCCACAGTACTCACCGATCCGGGTCTTGTCAACGGCAGACGGGAAAAGCCTCACTTCCTCTGGAAGTCCTCGCAGCACATGTTCAGGTACCTCAGCCAGGGTCTCAATGGCTGCCACAGGCTCAGGAATGTTCTGCACATAAAAAAAGCAGGAGGATCATAGCAAACGGAAGAAAACCCAACTCTCATTATTTTTCCCATCCAGTCCAACAGCCAAATATGCAGAAACCTAACTGAAACTAAAAGCGGGCTAGCCAGAGGTGAGGTGTACAGCGCGTGGGGAGTTGCTGGGACGCCATCTGTGAATCTCTGAAGGCGCTGCTGCGTCTGCTGGTCTATCCTGTTCCAGCCACGGCACCCACCCGCAAAATATGCGAACTAGCATCACTGTGCTTTTCAGGCTCCAAAGGAATCTGGCAGAAAACACATCTTCAGCTCACTTTGAAATCAGATGTTACCATCAGCATTTCAGCACCTTTGAAAATAAAAGCCAGCACTCCCCCACTGAAAGAAGAATTGCAGCACACGCTGTAAAGGCTCCTCTGACCACACCGACCGTGTCCACCAGTCATCCACTCCCAGCAACGACGTCCAACCTGGCCCAGCCTGACTATCCCACCTGAGGACACCACGGCTTACAGTGGCCTCTCACAGGGACGGTAAGGAGCGCGGTTACGAGTCGCTAAGAAATGAAGAACTTTGTAAATTACTTGTCATGGTTTGGGTTAGAATTCATCACAGTCCCAGGAAATCAGAGTGCTATGCCACAGTATGTAAGGAAGGGGGATTCAAGCCCCAGGGTGACTATGACAACAAAAATAACTTTCTGGTCCACAAAAACCAAGTCTTCCAAGTGGTGCCACGCACACCCTGGAGAACCAGTATGTGTATCACAGCACCATCAAGAATAATGGGTTTTGTAGGCTTAGCATGCAGAGAAACACTTTTCATTGACTTTCAAAAGAGCCAAGTAGGCAAAAAGCAAACTCCAGGCTAAAAGATTATCGTATAGTTTTTAAGAATGTTATATGTCAAGAAAAGATGTCTTCCTAACTTGCAGACTCTTGGCATTTTGATTCTTTTTAAATATCAGTACGCTGCTTCAAGAAAAATAAATCCACAGTCACCACAACATCTGCGCTCTGAAAGTCCGAGGGGCAATCTAGAGATGCCAACACTCACTCTGCCTGAACAACAAAGCCCCACCCAGCACACCGTCCAAAGCACGGGACAAGCAAATTGCCCCACAAGACACCTTCCAGCGCAGCACTTCTACAGCTAAGATGTAAACAATTAGCACTGACATTTTCTTTTTTTTTTTTGCTTTTTGAGACAGGGTCTCGCTTTGTAGTTCAGGCTGGCCCTGAGCTCACTATGGTGCCCAGGCAAGCCGCCGCGAACTCAGCAATCCTCCTGTCCCTGCCTCCCGAGTGCTGGGATGACAGGCGTGAGCCACCACGTCCGGCATTGTGGTATGCGGTGTTGATTGTTGGTGGGCGTGTCTCCACG
>PVIC010010275.1:24582-43841 GCA_004025085.1 Thryonomys swinderianus | reverse complement strand
AAAAAAAAAAAAAAAAAGAAAATGGGGAAATCACCACAGATCCAGTGGAAGTCCAAAGAATAATAAACATGTATTTTGAACATTTGTACTCCAAAAAGATGGAAAATCTAGAAGAAATAGATAGATTCCTAGACACATATGAACTTCCAAAGCTGAACGAAGAGGATATAATAATGTTAAACAACCCAATATCAATCTGGGAAATTGAAAATGTAATAAAAAACCTACCAACAGAGAAAAGTCCTGGTCCTGAGGGCTTCACTGCTGAATTCTACAAAAGAGTTAATGCCACTACTTCTCAATCTTTTTAATGAAATTGAAAGGGAAGCAGTACTCTCCAAATCATTCCTTGAAGCAACCATCACCTTGATTCCAAAGGCAGAGAAAGACCCAACCAAAAAATAAAACTACAGCCCAATCTCCCTAATGAACACTGATGCAAAAATCCTCAATAAAATACTGGCAAACAGAATACAGAGTTATCAAGAAAATCATACACTCTGATCAAGTCGGATTTATTCCAGGGATGCAAGGCTGCTTTAACACACGTAAATCAATAAATGTAATACACTATATTAACAGACTTAAGGACAAAAACCTTATGATCATCTCAATAGACACAGAAAAAGCATTTGACAAAATCCAACACCCATTCATGATCAAAGCCCTACAGAGAATTGGAATAGATGGACTTTATCTCAATTTAATACAAGCTATTTATGAGAAACCAACAGCCAGCATCATATTTAATGGGCAAAAACTGAAACATTTTACACTAAAATCAGGAACGAGACAAGGATGCCCGCTGTCACCACTCTTGTTCAATATAGTGCTGGAAACATTAGCTACAGCAATTAGGCAAGACAAAGAAATAAAAGGAATAAAGATAGGAAAAAAAGAAGTTAAACTGCCATTATTTGCCGATGATATGATTCTCTATATAGAGGACCCTAAAAACTCAACCATCAGACTGCTAAAATTAATTACCAAATTTAGTAGTATTGCTGGATACAAGGTCAATGCTCAAAAATCAACAGCCTTTGTATACACAACAGACTCACTGAAAGAGAAATTGGGAAGTCAATCCCTTTCACAATAGAATCCCAAAAAAATGAAGTATCTAGGAATCAGTCTAACAAAGGAGGTGAAAGAACTCTACTCTGATAGGACTCTGAAAAAGGAGACAGAAAAGGTATCAGAAAGTGGAAAGATATACCTTGTTCCTGGGTAGGGAGAACCAACATTGTCAAAATGGCTATACTTGCACAACTACTATACAGATTCAATGCAATTCCAATTGAAATTCCAACACTAGACTTTGCAGAGCTAGAGAAAATAATACAAAAATTCATCTGGAACCACAAGCCCTAGAATAGCAAAAGCAATTCTAAGCAACCAGGACATGGCAGGGGGTATTGCAATCCCCAACTTAAAACTCTACTATAAAGCCGCTGTGATAAAAACTGCATGGTATTGGCAAAGTAACAGACCCGAGGACCAGTAGAATAGATTCGAAGACCCAGAAACAACCCTGGATACACTAACCACCTTATCTTTGACAAAGGAGCCAGCATCCTCAATAGAGGAAAGCCAGCCTCTGTAACAAATGGTGCTGGAAAAACTGGGCTTTAGCCTGCCAAAAACTAAAGCTAGACCTAACTCACCATGTACAGAACTAAAATCACAATGGATTCAAGACTTAAACATTAAAACAGAAACAATAAACCTGCTGCAAAACAGGCTAGGTAAAACTCTTGGAGACATTGGCTTAGGCAGAGACTTTATGAATAAAACCTCTATAGCGTGAAAACTAGCAGAAAGAATCAACAAATGGGATCTCATCCTTCTAAAAAGCTTCTGCACAGCAAAAGAAATCAGTGGCACCACTAGCAACAACTGGCGACAACATGGGAAAAAAATCTTTACTAGCTGTTTGTCAAAGGGCTACTACCTAGAATATATAAAGAACTTAAACAAATCAGTCCCCCCAAGTTTAAAGATCCAATTAAAAAATGGGCATCTGAAATGAACAGACACTTCTCAGAGGCAGAAGTCAAAGCAGTCAAGAAGCATATGAAGAAATGTTCAACATCACTGGTCATTCAAGAGATGCAGATGAAAACAACACTGAGATTTCATCTCACTCCACAAAGAATAGCTGCTATTGCAAAATCAACCAATAATAAATGCTGGCGAGGCTGTGGGGAGAAAGGAACCCTTCTCCACTGCTGGTGGGAGTGTAGACTTATGCAACCATTGCGGAGATCAGTGTAGATTCCTCAGAAAACTAGGACTAGAGGTCCCATTTGACCCTGCTATTCCCCTGCTAGGAATATACTCAAAGGAATTTAAAAAATCACATTGGAAAGACAGATGTACACCCTTGTTCACAGCATCTCAGTTCGTGATAGCCCAATCTTGGAAACAACCCAAATCCCCATCAACTGGAGACTGGATAAATAAGATGGGTTTTTAAAAATAAAATGGAGTACTACTCTGTCATAAAGAATGACACATTTCATTCATTTATGTGCAAATGGATACACCTGGCGGACACACTAGTAAGTGAAATAAATAGATCACAGATATGCAAATACTGTATCTTTTCTCTGTTATAGGAACCTGTAGATGTAAATGAGTTCTAGAATGTATGATAGATTTTGTAAAGAATTTTCCAAAGGGTATTTTGTGTGGGAGCATAATGAGGGGAAAGAATAAATATGATTCAGAAAGAAAATAGAAGAGCCTGTATATAAGGGGTGGAGGGTTGTGGGTGGGTATGATGTGGGTAAAAATGAGAATTAACTTGTGTCATATACTGGGTACAAATTCCCCAATGTGTGTGTGATTGTGAGCTGTGTATAAAATGTACCAATAAATATCTGAAAAAAGAAGTCTCCAATCTGGAACCTGCTTTACACTTCAAGGAATGAGAAAAAGAAAAGGAAATTAAATTCATAGCTAGCAAAAATGGAAAATGTTATGAAAAAGAAAGCAGAAAACAGTGGAGAAAATTAGTGAAGGACTTCTTCAAAAAGTTATTTATTGCCAGACATGGAAGCTCACGCCTGTAATCCTGGCACTCGGGAGGCAGAGGCAGGAGGATTGCTGAGTTTGAGGCTTTCCTGAGCTACACAGTGAGCTCAGGGACAGCCTGAACGACAAAGCGAGACCCAGTCTCAAATCAAAACAAAACAAAAACCCAATTCTTTATCAAAAGGAAATATGGTGGTGTGAGTAATGAGGGGTTAAAAAAAAAGTGATGGTAAATTAAAAAAGGGGAAACAAAACTTATGTATTTAGGGGGTGGGAGGTTATGGGGTGGGTACAGGAATGGGAAAAATTAGAATTAAATTGTCATATAGTGGTACAAATTCCCAATATTGAGTGTGATCATGATGTGCATATAAAATGTACCAATAAAAATAAAAATCTTGGGCCGGAGATTTAGCTCAGTGGTTTCAGCGCCTGCCTCGCAAGCATAAGGTCCTGAGTTCGATCCCCACATACAATGCTGGGCATGGTGACTCACACCCACCAGAAATCAGTACCACATACCACAGTGCTGGGTAGGGTGGCTCATGTCTATAATCCCAGCACTAGGGAGGCAGAGGCAGGAGGATTGCTGAGTTTGAGGCTTGCCTGGGCTCATAGTGAGCTCAGGGCCAGCCTGAACTACAAAGCAAGACCCTGTCTATAAATAAATAAATGAATTAACAAATAATGAATAAATAAATACAAATAAAAATTTTAAGAAAAAGCAAAAAAAAGTTCTTCAAGGGCTGGAGATTTAGTTCAGTGGTTCGTTCTGGCACCTACTTAACAAGCACAAGGTCCCTGGTTTGATACTGGTAACCACATACAACAATGGTAACCAGGTGTGGTTACTCACACCCACCAGCAATCAGTACCACATCCCTCAGTGCCGGGTGTGGTGGCTCCTGCCTGTAATCCCAGCACTCAGGAGGCAGAGGCAGGAGGACTGCTGAGTTCGAGGCTTGCCTGGGCTACACAGTGAGCTCCTGTCTTAAAAAAAAAATGTTCTTCAAAAATTGATAAAACTGGGCTGGAGATTTAGCTCAGTGCTTCCAGCGCCTGCCTCGCAAGCCCAAGGGCCTGAGTTTGATCCCCGGTAACCACATACAATGCTGGGAGTGGTAACTCACACCTGCCAGCCATCAATACCACATATCACAGTGGTGGCTCAGGCCTATAATCCCAGTACTCGGGAGGCAGAGATAGGAGGATTGCTGAGTTTGAGGCTTGCCTGGGCTACATAGTAAGCTCAGGGCCAGCCTGAACTACAAAGTGAGACCCTGTCTCAAAAAAAAAAAAAAATTGATAAAACTGATTTAGAAAGAAAATAACATGTATATAGGGGGTGGGGGGTTGTAGGTGGGTAGGGATATGGGTAAAAATGAGAATTAACTTGTATCATATACTGGTACAAATTCCCCAATGTTGAATGTGATTGTGAGCTGTATGTAAAATGTACCAATAAAGAATTCAATTAAAAAACTGATAAAACTAAGAAAAAGAATAATCAACTAAATCAGAAAAGGGGGCATTGAGATTGCATGAGAGTATTATGAACAACTATGCCAACCAACTTATATCACTTAAATGAAATTTCTCAGCTTGCTAAAAACGTATCCTACCAGGACAGATCACAAAGAAACAGATCTGAAAGGATCTATAAATAGGAGAATTGTTGGAAAGTTGTTGATCACTAATGCAAAGAAAGCAAATGCTTCCTTACTTTATGAAACCATCAGTATGATAATATCAAAGCCAGACAAAGACACTATGTGAAAAGTATAGCAATATCCCCTATTAATATAGATGTAGAAATCCTCAGCAGAGTAACAAATTGAGCTGCACATGGTGATGCACACCTGTAATCTCAGCACTTGGGAGGCTGAGGCAGAAAGATTTCAAATTTCAGGCTGGCCTGGGTTGGATAGTGAAACCTTGCAACAAATAAAACAAAACAATGTTGAGTCCTTGCTACATATTAAAAGATTATTTACCATGAACAAGTGGGATACATCCTAGGAATGGATATTAGGCCAATGGACTTTGATAAGGGTTCCCATAATCATTCAATGGGGAAATCATGACCATCCAACATAAGGCACAGGGAAAACTAGGTATCCACTTAAGGAACAACAAAGTAACTCAACCTGATACCATAAACAAAAACCAACTAAAAATGAGTCAAAGATCTAAAATTTAGATCTAATTTTAAAATTAGAATTAAG
Source organism: Thryonomys swinderianus (assembly GCA_004025085.1). Lineage (NCBI taxonomy): Eukaryota > Metazoa > Chordata > Mammalia > Rodentia > Thryonomyidae > Thryonomys > Thryonomys swinderianus. The sequence goes on along the minus strand of PVIC010010275.1, from coordinate 38,580 downwards.
ACATTGAGGTGTGTGTTCATGACACTTAATTTGGCAGTGATTTCTTAGCTATGGCCCCCAAATTACAGGCAAACAAAAGGGAAAAAATGATTCACCAAAATTAAGCATTTTTGTGCATCAAGTGCAAAGACTGAAAAGCTAACCCACTGGATGGGGAAGTATTTGCAAATCATACAGCAAACAGAGGATGACAACCCAACCACCTAGTTCACAAATGGGCAGAGGGAAAGAGGGAAACTTGAATAGAAAAGATGATCCATGTCACTAGGGAAATGCAAATTAAAACTACAGTAAGGTTCCACTTCACATCACTAAGGATGACTTATTTTTTAAAAAACACAAAGGTAGTGAAGGATGTGGAGAGACTGAACCCTTATGGTCCCCTGGTGAGCAAGGACAGTGGAACAGCTACTCCGGAGAACAACCTGTCAGTGCGCAAAGTCAAGTACACATGTGACCCTACATCTGCCCTCTCCAGGCACATGTGCAGAACTGACAGTGAGGCTTCCAGCAGGTTATCCATACACATGTGTCCATAACAGCCTTATTCAAAACAGCCAAAGGGAGAACCTGCTAAAGGGCACTAACATGCTCCAGACAAAACAGCGTGTATGTATGTGTGTACAGAAAGGCAGGGGGGCTGCCACATCCATTACGTAAGCCTGGCTGGACACCCTGGGGAGACTTGGTATCCCAATTTCAAGTCCAAGGCAGGATCCTTTGGTGCATTTTAATGCCACCAAAATTATGTCTTATTTTACCACACGAAGAAATGTGAAAAAGAAAAGCCCAGAGCCTTGAATCTGGCCAGCGTGCAAAGGAGATGTCAGCAGATTCTAAGCTTTCCCAGTCCCATGGGGTTTTGCCTGACAAAGCCCTTCCAACCAAACACCACACTTCCATTAGTTTTTGTCCAGTTCTGTCCTTGCTTTTGCCTTTTGTCCTTGGAAGGCCTTTCCCAGTACTTCTGAAATTGACTTTTCCTGAGAAACTTTAAGGAAACTGGAGTCTCATTTCCACACCAAAATAACAGGCATCATAAAATGTAAAGTCGTGAGTTTATTGCATATGTAACAAAATGAACCTGACCTCCCGGGTCCAGCCTGCTGTACAATCAGTTTGTTTTGTGTTTCCAGCTGGTTCCATAACCACATTAAATAGACCTAGTATTTAAATACTTCTGATTTTGACATAAAACGGAACATTAGTGTACAACTTTCACAAAATAAATCAGCAATAAAAACAGTGGGAAGAATAATAAGGATAGCAGCAATACTTAAAAATAAGACATTACAAAATAAATTAAAAAATACATTATAAAGTGGTTGAGAAACAAAAATAAATGAACTTTAAAAATCCATACTGTTTCAGGAAGGCTGCTGTGCGGCACCTGGCTGCAGGTGGCAGGGTGTGCTCTGCAGAGGGCCGGCCGTTTCTGCCGCACCGAGCTGAGGCCCATCTGGACTGGACCTGGGCTGCGCAGCGGAGCTAGGGGCAGACGCTCCACTCCTGCTGTCACTGAGCCGCCCGTGCGGCTGCTGCCCGCTCCTGCCCTAACGCTGCAGAGTGGTGGTTGCTACATCCCTGAGTGTCGGCTGTTGGCCGCCGGGAGGGCGCGCCTGGGAAGCTGGGCCCCTGAAGGATCTGGGTGTGGAGGGACTCGGGGTGGGGTGGGAGGACCAACATTAGCACACGTGGACAACCAGGAGCTTCTACCAGGGGCTTGCCATGCAGCATCCTAGGGAGCACACAAGCCCCCGCCGCGGCCAGCAGGTCAGGTCCTAGAAGCACAGCACCCCACCAGAGGCCGAGTGGAGAGAATGGACCGGACAGAGCTCCGGGAAGGGCCACAAGGCCAGGTGGGCCCCGGCCACCACCACCACCTCAGCTGACGCATGGGGCCAGTATGGACAGCTACCGAGGACCATCCTGCCGCTCCTCCCAGCCCACAAAGGTAGTGAGCAAGGTGTTGTGAGCACCGCTCCTGCTCCAGTCTTAAACCGCGAGACCCTGGCTTCTCCCTCACCTCTGCAGGTGTGCAATGGCATCACCAGGAACCCAGCAAAACTTCTGAGCTCAAGAACTAGGCTGCTCCCTCTGCAGATGTCCTGTGTGCCCCTCCGCCCGGGGTTGGGTCACAGAGCAGACCTCCCTCAGGGCCTGTACTTTTCGGTTCCTCAAGGTTCAGGGGAGACTGGAAGGGAAGACTGGCTGGAGTCCTGGGGAATGGGTTTCTAGAATGCCCTCCCAAGCATCACGGTGAAGGAGACACAGAGAAGCCCTCCTGGGGCAAGGCAAAAAATTGAAAGAGACTAAGGCCACACGTTGGCCTGGACGTTCCATGGACTCGGCTCTCCTCCTGCACTGAGTCCCCACACAGCAGCAGCCCAGGGTGTGGCTTGGACTCCACAGAGCCCGGGAATAGCGGCTTCTGAGCTGGACAAACCCGGACCAGGTATGAGAGCTAAGGTGGTGCACACCCCATACTGCTTCCAGGGCAAGCACACGAACCGCAGCCGGAGGCAGAGGGTGAATAATCTCCTCTCCGCCGGTAAAAGGAACAAAACGAACAGATAAAAGTCATCCAAAGACCCTTCCTGACCCATCTCGGACCACAGCAGGGCCCGACACTGAACTCAAACTTCAACAGCAGTGAAATGTCTTGCTAATGAATTACCCTGTACTCACCCCCACCCCAGACTTAACAGTAGCAACACCATACCAAAAATCTGTTGCTGCTACTATCTTCCATGGAAGCTTAGCTATCCCGAACCAAGCCACTCTGTGGAAAGCAAACACTGTCAGAACGTTTGTGCAAACTGGAAATGGTGTTAGAAATGCAGAGCTGGCTGGCGCTGGCCTTGCTCAGCTGTGGAGACATCTGGGTGAGTGAACTGCATTGTTCGTGTCACCACTGTCACCAGGCGAGGGGCCAACTGGGTCCACGTTGGAGCTGTCCCCACCCCCATGTCACTGGTTACATCTATACCCTGTTTGTGTACAGCACTAACTCGGTGGAACTGGTCAGCAGGGCCACCGTCCCACGCTTTTCAGCTGCTAACAAACTGTTAGTTGAGCTCTTAGCAGTTGCCACATCCAAGTCTGTAACATTCCCAGAGACACAGCCAGTGCCCCTCCGTGTACAGCAGGCACAGGAGTCAGCACGGGATCTGAGGCTGCTTTTGGTGTGTTCTTTGCTTAGCTCCGTTACGTGGTATTTTCACCAGAAACAATGTCAAACTGGATAGAGGATGCAGCAAAGGAAAGATAGTTTTTCTCTGTGCAAAACGAGTTTTTCAGCCAGGATAGCCTGAAAAGCAATACCCTGGGCCTCCAATGAAAGCTGCTCCAATTTTTTTCCTCTCAAAGGGGAAACATTTTGACTCAAGCTTCCTGCCATGGCACAATTCCAACAAGCATACACTGTGTAGTCATTTTTCAGTTAGAAATTAATCTGCCACCCCAAACAGGCCGCTAGGATATAAGATTTGGAATTTGAGCTCTGGTAAAATTACCAGCAGCTGCTGACCTTGAAAAGGGGCACTGAGGCTGTGCGGAGAGTAGACGGCTGGTACAGCAACAGCACAAACCCTTGGTGGGCCCAGCTCACCCTTTACCGTGGTTCATGCTCCTAGGAGCACAGGGCCGTGAGCCTTTTCGTCATGTGTGACGGAGGCCAAAGGCGGAAACTGGCTGCATTTTATTGGATGGGTGATGGAGGGGGTGGAGAACTATAATAAAGGAGGGACAGACGGGCGGGAGCCACCTGCTAAAGTCCCCTGCCCCTCCTTCTGCTGAGGGAGGGGGGAGAAAGCCTTTGCCCTCGGCTCCCTGGAACTCCAGGCCTCAGCCAGCTTTGCAGGAGGCACACAGAAGCTATATGCTTTTGATCTGGTGGTCATGAGTGAGGTTCTGCTGCCTTGAGCTGCTCATCACTCCACGGCAAAGCCGCAGGTCTCCTCCACTGCAGTTAGCAGCTTCTCATAGAGCTTCTCATAGGATTCATAAGGCGGGATGTCGATCCGGTTAAAGCTGGAAGAGAACAAAGGCACCACAGTCACTGCTGAGGACAAGCTGAGGACAAGCTGCGGGGTTGCGTTCCAGGTCACGGCCAGGCAGGGAACAAGCTAGCGGTGCACGTGTGCACGACACCCCACCGCCCGGTGTGGGTGCAGGGTCAGGGAGCAGCGAGCTCTCCACTTCTTCTAGGTGTTTTCCTGCTTCTAAGGCAGAGTTTTCAGTCAACCCACGAGAAAGTAAATGTCAAGACTTTCAAAACCAAACCATAACTAAATTACTATTTAGATTGTTTATATGAGGACACGGTTAGTAATCTGTTTTTTGCTTTGGAAAAATTATTTTTCCTTACCAGGAAGCACCCCCCCTCACTTTGCTGGCCCCTGCAATGAAATCTAGACTGGCCATCAGCCAAATCCTTGCCGACTCGCCTGTTCTTTTGGTTTGCAAATGGGTTAGTCTGGAAAATTTCCTGCAAAAGAACATCATATCTCAAACATTTTAATAAAGTGCCAAATCACTGGAAGATAAAATGAATGTTAAACTTCTGATTCAATACTTCCATGGGAAATTCATTTGTAGTATTTATCCAAGAAAAAGACATCATCTAGAAAGCTATCATGTCATGACTGACGGAAAACACAGAGCTGTGGCCCAGAGGACACGGTGGCCTGTGAGTTGGGCTCAGCCCTTAGGGACAGCTTCACCAATAAGTGACTGGTGTGGAGCTGGTGCTCTTCTTTACCGCCACTTCAGGGCTGGAGGGTGTTTTTCTCATGTCATTTATGTCAAGTACCGAACTAAAGGACAGAAGCCTTTTGAAGAAGGCACCACCATGTTCAACATGGCAGGTTCCTATAAACATGACACCACCATGCCGGGGTAGGGCTTTCAATGTTGCCTAAGATTCCTGGGAACAGCAGCATTAAATAGTTTCCTAGATGTTTGTTAAGTCTAGTTAGAGTACTCAGAGCATCTCATAGGCAATTTAAAGAAAGAAAATGGGGACCTAGAAATGTTAAAGTGAAGACCAATAAATCCTAATTTGAATGAACAGTTTTGCCTTCTGATAGGTGCACAAAGAGGCCTAGCAAGGAGGAAGAGAAGGCTTCTGCAGTGGTCACCACAGACTGTCACCAGACAGCAGCTCTCAGTTTTCTTTCGTTTTAGTTTTTAGAGACAAGGTCTTGCTTTGTTATTCAGGCTGGCTCTGAACTCGCTATGTAGCCCAGGCTGGCCTTGCAGTCATGGCAATCCTCCTGCCCCTGCCTCCTGAGTGCTGGGATTACAGGTGTGAGCCACCGCACCCAGCAACAAATCAGTTTTCAAAATCTTCTAACAACCTTTATACAAATGTCCCACTGACAGAGATGCTCTCGCTGGTGTTATCTGAAGCTCTGGCTAAATGGAGCCCAATCCTACAATGAGACAGACCAGCGCCCAGGCCCCACTCCCAGCACCCAGGGCCACCCAGCAGCAGTTCTTACCAGGTATGGGCCTTGGGCAAGTTGTCTGTGTTTGCATCTATCAGGTGGATGGTGAAAAGCCGGGGCCCTGCCGCGCCTGTAGAGCCTTACAAGACAACATTCTAGTCAATGCACTTCAGAGGCAGAGGCCCAGTGCCAGGCACAGTCCCCTGCTGGAGGGTTGTGCGGCCTCAGGGGCACCCAGTACAGAAATCAGACATTTCAGAGGACTGAGAACAGACTTCTAAGGAGGTCTTCACATCCCTGAGGGCCTGCAGCATCTGAGGGTGTCCCTGTGCCCACCCCTTTGAAGAGAGGGCTCACCCTCCCTGGGTCCTTCCTTGCTTAGGTCTTTCCAGACGCAGCCCCACGCTGGGCAGCACTGGCCACAGCTGCTACCACCAAGACAGGGCTGGCACCACTGGCCAACCAATGCTCTTCTGGATGTGACTGGAGAGGCCACTGGGCTCCCTTTTTGCTGGCATTTGTTCCCATGTATTCAGGTCTCCTTGTATCAGGGTGAAGGCCAGCAGTGCCTGGAGCAGCAGGACAGGCCCTTACTGCTGATGGCAACAGCCCACCACCTTCCAGAAGGGGGTAGGGCTGTGATGGTCCCGGGGGAGGGTGTGGCCCCAGCGCAGAGGACAGGGCGGCTCCACCCTCTCTAGGGTCCATCTACTGAGAGGACTGGTTGTGCTGGGCCCTGCAACGAGCAGTGCTCACATTCTCCCCCCACAGCACCAGGCACACGGTCCTGAAGGGACCACGTCACAGCTCCAGACCACACGGGAGCTATGTCTGGGTGCCTCCTCTGTGCATAAGACAGGGACTCAGACACCATTCCAACTGCTTAGACAGATATAACAAGTTCCTCACAGCAGTAAAAAACTGTACGTAGGCCTGCTGTGTGCTTCATCAATGAAACAGGAAAGCGAAGTCGAGTCACGGTATCAGGATTCTGCCCCTGGTTACCACCTTACTCTTTCCTTGGAGGGAAAAATAAATCCTAGGACCTCAGTGGGTCCTGGTCTGTTCATCTGTACAGTGGGATAAAAGCCCGTTCAGCTCATCAACAAAGGAGCTCAGCCTGGAGCCCTCTCCACTGGCACTGGGCCCTGCAGGACTGTACAGGCAGACACCACCCTGGACCCTTCCCTTGGGGCTTCTCAGGGTCCTGGTGAATATTCTATATTTGCACCACATCCACCGCCTCAGGGTGTGGCCTCAGTGGCCGTAGGTGGCTCCTTTCACTCTCTCTGGAGTGGGGTCCTCCATATGTGGCTCTGCAGACAGAACATCAGGGCCTTACCAAACACCTCAGCGGCCCCTGCCACTCCACCATCTATGCCTCTTTTTTTTTTTTTTTGAGACAGGGTCTCACTTTGTAGTTCAGGCTGGCCCTGAGCTCACTATGGTGCCCAGGCAAGCCGCCGCGAACTCAACAATCCTCCTGTCCCTGCCTCCCGAGTGCTGGGATTACAGGCGTGAGCCACCACGTCCGGCATTGTGGTATGAGGTGTTGATTGTTGGTGTGCATGTCTCCACGCCCAGCATTCTATGTGGTTACCAGGGATCGAACTCAGGACCTTGCGCTTGCGAGGCAGGCACTGGAACCACTGAGCTAACCCTCCAGCCCCTATCTATGCTTCTTGAAAGCAGTGAGGACATAGGACCCATGTGCCCTGGAGTGGCTCAGTGAGGACCTGCTACCACCTGGCATGCAGCTCTATAGTGATGCGCCTCCACGTAAAGGAATGTTGGCCACACTGGCTTCTAGCGGGCTTTCCAACCTGCTCAGACCCTCGAGCTCTCCCCATAGCCTGGCCAGGATGCATGCAGGTACACGCCTTGGGAACCAGCCCTACCACCATGTCAGTCACCTTGTAGAGCCTTGAATCCTTGGAGGGGGACTCGTGTGGAGCCGGTCACAAACTGCAGGAGCCTGGCCCTCCTCTCTTCGTCAAAGGTTTCCACTGCCTGCCAGAACCACCTGACGATGTTGCTATCGGCCACACAGTGCTTCAGCCGCGTGTTGGATTTCCAGTCGTTCAGGTCGATCTTGTCCAGGCCACCTATTATCAACTGAGCGACACAGCGAGGGGTTAGTGCCAAAAGGCACAAGCCACCGCGTGATGTGTGCAAGGAATTAAGAGACTTGGAGCCCAAAGCCAGGAAGTAGTTCTGTCCACATCTGCTAGACAGAGAAGTTTAGAAGGGGAGAAGCTGCACACAGGGAAGTCCAAAACCCAGCTTCCATCGTGCTCAGCTGGCATTCAGCCCAAGGACTACAGCGCACAGCTCCTGACATGCCACCATCCTGGAAACAAAGCGCTGGTCTTGCTCTGCAGTGATGAGGAGTAAATACCAAAGGACCAACTGGCAAGACAGAACAGAACTAATGGTAACTAAGACCACTCCAGGACATCCCTGCAGGTCATACGATACCTCAGCACATTATACAGAGCCCAGATAAGTGGGACATGATTCCTTAATGTTTAAAATGCTCACTTGGGTGTAATGGCACACCTCTGTAGTCACAGCAGTCTGAGGAGAAGGTAGGAGGACTGGAAGTGGAAGTTTAGCCTGGGCTACTTAGCATAACACAATAGGGTTGGAGTGCGAAGGCCCTAGGCTCCATCCCCAGTGTGGGCATGGAGACTGCTTTACGGTCGGTCACCTTCTGCCCAGGTGTGCTGAGACAGTCGGAGTGGGTGGAAGATGGACCGCCCTGTGCCCAAGCCCATGAAGTGTGAGCACAGGAGAGAGCAACACTTAGTTATCAGTCCTTTAACAACGGACGTAAGCAAGCAGGGCTGGAGAACACATGAGCAAAGGCCTTTGGCCTGAGCAGAGGGCCGTGGAATCCCCAGGCTATCAGTCTGAGAATCAAGGCACAAGCCCCTCACGTGACCTCCTAGAGCCACTCAGATTCCTGCTGCCAAGGGGACACCCCACAGGCAATAAGCCAGCACAGGTGCCCTCAGCTCCCCTCTCTGCCCGACTCCTGCCCCTGCCCTTGGGGACACCTACCTCCAGCTCCTTCTGGTCAAAGGGCTTCAGTAAGTGCTGAGGGATGAGTTCATTGAACCCCTTCTGGAGTGCTAAGAACTGGGCTTCGATGCCCCTCATGAACCTCCAGTTCACATACAGTCTGCAAGAGAGACTCATGTCAGGATTATCACGTGGGTCACAGGGACACCACTCTCCCAGCAGCTCAGTTAGGCAGCTGGCCCCCTACTAGACAGACAGAGAGAGACACACACACACCCTGATGGAGACACCACGCCTCAGCATTAAATTAGAAATGAGGCAAGAAGGTTACAGGTTCTAGCCCAGTATGGGCAACTCAGCGAAATCCTGTCTCTTAAAAACTGGGTCGGAAGGCAGCTCAGTATAAAGGCCCTAAATTCAGTTTCTAGCACTGGAAAACCAAGCAAAACCAGAGCCAAAACCCCAGCATATTTCCCTACATATTCTGAATTTTTACTAAAGCCATCTAGCAGGATTGGCCTGCTAGATCAAGTGCTGTAATTTCAAAGTACATTTGGAAATAAAGGGCCTTGAGAAATTTGCAGCACTCTGAGTACACACACACCCACACTTCTTGAGTCTCCAGTGCACCTGACCAGCCCCTAGGCTGGTTTGCTCACGAGCCCAGTGAGGACTCCCAGAGAACATTCCCTGGGCTCGCCCTCTACCCCAGAATCAGGTGGCCACCTGGTGCTTCCTGGCCTGGGCTCTGGCACAACTGCACACAGGGGCAGATGCCAAGCCTGACTCTTGAAAGCTGCCTTCGTTGACATGGTTCCAATCGTAAGTGCTGTTAGGGCCAGGAAGCCTCATGCAGAGAAGCCATGCCAATCTGACCATGAATGCCATTGTACCCAAGCCACACCAAGGTATGCCCTAGGTGTTACCGGACATATTCCTTCTTATTCTCCTCCGTGACAGGAACATTTCTCCCATTGGGTTTCAGCTCATGCTGAAGAATCCTCCCAAAAGCATTGTGCTCAACGCAGAATGTGTGATCCAGCACAGGAGTGATGTCATTCTCTCTGCCAAAGGAGACAGACACGTGGCTGTCAGGCCTGTGCCATACAGAGTCCAGCAGAGAGGAGGAGGGAAGAGCTGTGAACAGGAGCCCAGCGGGCCTTGAGAGCTGAGCTGAGTGAGGTGGGCAGCACCGCTATACTTCCTGTATCCCCGACAGGAAGATGCCATACTGCTCCACCGTTCTGTGGTTTTATGAGACACAAGACCTACGTGCTTTTTGCCCTGAGCCTGGGCAAGAAGGGAGAGACTGTGAAGACGAGGCTCAAAGAACTGTGCCCTGAGGGGGCCACCCTGGGAACACGGTGCTGCCCTACTCAAGCCAGCCCTTTCACACACCCGTTCCCACACACAAGCACTCAAAGTCAACTCTGGCTCTTTAATCTGCTCTGTTTCTTAAGACATAGAGGGGAAGGTTCCCCACAGGAGGCAGTGCTGGCTCAGAACTTCCAAGCAAAGCATGTAAAAGCTATGAAGAATAAAAGAGAAAAAAGCCTGAAGAGGCACTGGAGTCCTGACCCAGCTCCACAGCAGCATCTGTCCTTCAAGCACGTTTCTGATAAAGGGACTAACCTCTCAAATTCTGTCTCAGTACTTTCTGGGCCCCTCTATAGATTAACAAGAGATACCGTGGGGTCTCCTCCTCCCCCACACACCCCAGGGTGGGCATAGCTTGTAATCACACCATAACTCAAGGAAATAACCAAGAAATTAGCCCGTAAGGAGAAACTGGCCATATGTCATAAGAAAGGTCAGTCAGTTTAGAAATTTAGTTGCTTCTGCTGTTTCTCCTTGTAGTATAGTGGTTTCCTTATTTCCTTTCTCCTTTCACACTTCCCCTTTCACACTTTCCCCAAGACACATCCCCACATGCACGTGCACACACAAAGACTTGGCCATACTCCGAGCTGGGGCCTGGTGTGAGTTTTCAGGCAGCTGAACATGAATTGTAACTTACAGAATCCACACTAGGCTCTTATGCAGTTCCGGGTCCACGGACTCCAGGTCAGATAGCTGGATGGGCTTCCCCAGAAGCTGCTTGTAGAAGGGAACTGTGAAGCCCCCGTTTATATAGTGTCCATGGAATACAGCCAGACCCATGATCCGACCCACAAAGTGAAAATAAGACAGATGGTCCTGTGGAGGGCAGCAGAGAACATGAATTAGGAAACCAAACTCTGGTGGGGTGTGGCTTCCTCCCGGCCTCCAGGCAGGATGTCCTGTCAGATTCTATTGCTTAAAGGTTACCCAAGTGGCCTGATGAAGCTGGAATTTAAAGCGTGTCTTTTTTGTGGATTAGCAGGATATTCTGTATGTTCAGGCCTAACTATCTTCCTCAGAACTGCTAACATAACTTGCAGAGATCCAGTGCAAAATGAAAATGCAGAGCCCCTTTTGCAGAAACTGTGAATTTCAACATGATGACAGCAGAGAATCAAGTCAAACACAGGGCCCTGTACACAAGGCAACCCTGCTTCCTCTCAAAAGGAAAGAGCAATGGGCAATCCTCTGCCAGGTCCAATGTTTGGGGGGAGGACACAAGATAAATAAGTACAAACCAAGTGAAAAAGTAAGAGAACAATGTGGTGTGGCTACCTGGCCTAGCACGCAAAAGGTCCTGGGTTCTATCCCCAGCACCATCAAAACCAGAAAATAGGGAAGAACCAGGGCTTGGCTGTTCTGGTTTATAACTAAGAAATCTCACATTTCTACTTTCAGGTTTGAATTAAAATCAGCTCACAAATGGGCCGGAGATTTAGTTCAGTGGTTCCAGTGCCTGCCTCGCAAGCGCGAGGCCCTGAGTTCGATTCCGGTAACCACATACAATGCTGGGTATGGTGACTCACACCCACCAGCAATCAATACCACATACCAGCAGTGCTGGGCGTGGTGGCTCACACCTGTGATCCCAGCACTCGGGAGGCAGAGGCAGGAGGACTGCTGAGTTCCAGGCTTGCCTGGGCTACATTAGCGAGCTCAGGGCCAGCCTGAATTACAAAGTGAGACCCTGTCTAAAAAAAAAAAAAAATCAGCTCACAAAATTTGTCAAAATTTCACTCCCAAGTTAGTTGAAGGTTCTTTCCCATTTGAACACTGACTTTGCCATGGTGCCCAGAAAGCTACCGAAGGACATGGCTCATAGGAGTCCTCCAGGACCCACAGCTCAGCTGCAAGCCTCACAAGCATGTGCATGCTAAGTGTCAGCTTCTGTGACTTCCAAGGTTGACGGGGATATGTGCCCATTTTGCCTGGGAGGAGGCCAGACTTGGTGACCCACTTCTCAGTTGACACCCACCAGACCACGTCCCCTCAGATGGCAGTGAGGTGTCCTGGTGTGCCAATAGATCCATCTCCCTATACTCTGCTTATCACTGCAGGATCTGCCTTTCAGGACTATGCTTACTGTCATCTCTACATTACCATGAATGAACCAAAAACCAGGACTAACATTGAGAATGCACCTTGGGCACTCCCTGAATAAGCCCCAAGCTCCTCGCTCACACATACTTACAGGGTTAATGGAAGAATCAGGGTTGATTTGCAACATGTAAATGTTGTCCGTGGAGTACTGGAAGAGTCCATAATACGGATTCAGCATTTCATGGCACAATAAATAAAGCCACTCCCTAGGAACAACAACAAAGCGCATATGTGCTAAGATCTGTGCCCAGATCTCTGCAAAAGGATCATTTCATTCTTGCTCTATGAGGCCAAAGACACACAACAGAAAAGAGTAACCAAACAAGATGTCTGCTCTTAGTGTACAAAGCAGAGATGGGGCAAATAAGCCAGGTGAAATGCAGTGTCCAGAGAGCGCCCAGAACAGTTGGGAACACCTCACTGTCACCCCTCACCACAGTGCCCAGCACCCTCCATAGAACAAAGCTGGCAGACAACCTGTGTCCTTCCCAAGTCATCTGCTGTCCTGCTGCCTCTCACCTGGGATCGCATCAAAATTTGGCAAAGGCCGGGCCAGAGGGTTAGCTCAGTGGTTATGGTGCCTGCCTCACAAGCACAAGGTCCTGAGTTCGATCCCGGTAACCACATACAATGCTGGGCGTGGAGACTCACGCCCACCAGCCATCAATACCACATACCACAATTCTGGGCGTGGTGGCTCACGCCTGTCATCCCAGCACTCGGGAGGCAGAGACAGGAGGATTGCTGAGTTCGAGGCTTGCCTGGGCTACATAGTGAGCTCAGAGCCAGCCTGAACTACAAAGCGAGACCCTGTCTCAAAAAAAAATTTGGCAAAGGCCAAACCTCAGGTGTCGTGCATGTGTGTGGGGGGGCAGCAGTGACCAACAAAAGTGCCTTCTTTTGAACAGCAGGCAACTTCACTGTTAGAATTCCAGGTCACTTGCATGTTTTCTTTCACTTATTTCTGGTTTCACATTTTTCTAAAATAAAGTGTTTCATTATAAAGTGAACTTTTTCAAAGTCTAGAGAAGCAGAGGAGGAACTGCTTAACAATGACTTTGGGTCTGCATAATTTTTTGCTCAACTCTTACTTTTGACTATGAACATTTACCACTTTTGTAATTTAAAAACTAGTTTAAGTCATGCATGGTGGTACATATTTGGAATCCCAGCCCTCTGGAAGACTGAGGCAGGAGAATCTCAACTTTAAGCCTAAACTGGGACATCTTTGCAAGATCTTGTCTAAAACAAAAAATTTAAAAAGGCTGAGGATGTATTTCAGTGTGAAACCCTGTGGTCCAGTCCCCAGTACCATAACACAAAAATAACACATTTAAATTTTGAAATTGTAGTTCTAAGAATTTCTAAATCCAGAGGGAATATGAGTTAACTTTATGAATTCCTTTAATGTTGGCACTATTTTATGATTTCCTTAAAAACTTAAACATCTAACAAAAAAAGTACAATTCTTCTGCTGCGTGCTCAGATCTGGCGGATGGGAGGCCCCGTGCAGACCCTGCATGGGACAGCAGCCTCGGGTTAAGACACTGCATTGACACCAAACAGAGGAGGTGTTACAGCTGTGTCTCAGTGTCCCCCACTTTTGTAGTACTCAGGATTGAACCCAGTGTCCTCATGCACTCACATGTGGGGCTGTTCAGAGCTGGGTACATCAGGACTGCAACCCTGGGGTTAAGGGTGCCCCACTGGGTGTGGGTTGGCATATCCCAAAGGGCATGAGTGCAGTGTAAAAGGACAAGAAGAAGGCCAGCTGCTGCTTCCTGCCTGCTGTTTCTCCTCTGTGATGCCCTCTGTCTTGGAACCAGCTGACTAGGGACTGAAACCCTTACAAATAGTAAACTAAAGTAAACCTTTCCTCCTTTAACTTTGGGTACTGGGTATTTTGTGAGAAAAGTAACCAGGACAGGAGGATAAACACAAAAATGATGCGTCCAAGGAAATTAGAAAATACCCAAAAAACGATCAGACTAAAAAATGGTCTAACCGGGCCGGAGGGTTAGCTCAGTGGTTCCGGCGCCTGCCT
>PVIC010010275.1:0-24482 GCA_004025085.1 Thryonomys swinderianus | reverse complement strand
GGTCTAACCAAAAAATAGGGGAGGTATAAGGCCCTCCTGCCCTGACTTCCCCAGACTGGGCCACTACTGCAACAAATTGTCCAAGGACCACAGGCTCCTACACAGCCCCTCCTGGAGTTGTGGAGTTAAATCTACCTTGCATAATCCTTTGACTAACCTCATCAGAGAGAGAAGCCCTTTGCCTGAGTATGAGGTGTAGGGCCAGAGGGTACATTATTTGGCTAGCACTCTCCTGGGACCTTGTGATATGTTAGATTTGTTTTTGTAGTACTCAGGATTGAACCCAGGGCCTCAGAGTGAGCTAAAGCCTCAGCCCTTTTTTATTTTTTAAGTAAGGATCTCACTAAATTGCCCTGATTGGTATTGAGTTTATGATCTTCCCAGGTGTATGCTACTATGCCTGGCTGACCTGGGAGTGTTAATGTTGAGTAAATAAATTCCCAAAGGACATACAAAATTACAGAGATACTCTCCTGTGAGACGATTCAATCAGATATATTACTTTATCTGAGTTCTTATATTTTATTACAATGGAATTCAATAAATAAGTGATGGTAATTTTTTTAAAACTAAAGAAATGCTGAAACACTGGACAACAAGTTGAAAACTTGTAGAAAATGGGAAAGGGAAAAAAGAGAAAGACAGAGGAAAGTTAAAAAAAGAAAGAAAAGAAACAGAGAGGATCTTTGGAAGGAAACCAATATTTAAGTAGTGGGTATTTTAGAAAAGAGTGGCATTCTGGGAAGCTGAGGCAGAAGGATCATCAGTTTGAGCCAATTTTGGCAATTTAGCAATCTAATCTATTTTTTAAATTATTTGCTTAAGTAATTATGAGAAAAATTTCAAAACTGTATTTTACAAAATTTCTCATACAATTTACACAGCAACTCCCCTACCCATCTTGTGATGGGAAAAGCCAGGCCCCCTTTCCTGTCAGCTTCAGAAGGGTGTCCTTTGTGTTAAAGGTTCAGGGATGTGAGCTGAAGAAGAGGTGAGTCTCCAAGTTTAAGTCTAGCTACAAGAAATAAACACAGCTGGGCACGCTCCGTACACCCATGATCCCAGCACTTTGGCTGAAGTAGGAGGATTGCAGGTTTGAGCTCCGGGCAACTTTAATCCAGTCTAATATTGGAGGTGAGGGGGTGGGCCTCAGTGTGAAGGCCTTAGGTTCAATCTTTAGTACCAGAAATAAAACATACAGGTACAGCAACAACCACCCTCCTGTTCATGGGATATAGGAGGATGTCGGGCCAACCTAGTGCACAGTGTCTGGTGTGATATCCTAATAGCCCCAGGTGACAAGCCTGCCACTGCAGGGGCACCCAGGAAGTAAAGGGCTCCCAGCTCCCTCTGGAGACAGCCACAGCCTTGCTAACCCACACCACAGAGAAGGAAGAAAGCTCCTCACCGGGCCACCCCGCCATAATCCAATCCCTCTTCCCCTCGGAACTTCACCATCAGCCGCTTCTTCAGGTCTTTTGGTCGCATCTTCATGATCTGACGGTAAGATTCCTACAAATCAAATTGACAAGATCAGAGAAGAATGTTTCTTATCCTTAAACTCAGGAAACGATTAAAGGCTACTGATAATAGGCTCATTTTAAAAAAAAAAGCATCCGATGCAACACAAATTTCATGGGGCTCCAACTACAGCTCAATCCCTGCATCTAGTACATTTCTCCTGTAACTTCTCCCTCAGAGAGAACAGGAAGACAAGTACAATCCAGGTCATGCTCTTTGGGAAAGAAATGTAAACACATGTTCAGCATGATCACTAAGAACTTAGACATACATCCTCACTAAGGTTTTCATTATATAAATTAACTTTAATGTGCCCTATAATGTATACTTTAATCAAAATGAAGACATCATTAGCTGGATATTTAAAGAATTCTGAGCCTGTTTTAATAGCTAAACTGAAAAATCACAACTGATTTTCCACTGAGTCAAAATGCAAAAAAGGGTCTAAATGAGATGTCGAGTAGCCTGGGCAAAGAAAAGGAAACAGGTATTCAGTCTGGCACTCCCTCGGACTCAGCATTCCAAGTAGCAGTAGCTGTTTGTAGTTATTTTCACTAATGGGACACACAAAAACCTTTTCTTGGTGGCGCATACCTATAATCTCGGCGCTCCAGAGGCTGAGGCAGGAGGATCACAAGTTTAAGGGCAGCCTGGACTACACAGTGAGTTCAAGGCCAGCCTGAACTACAAAGCAAGGCTGGGGATGTAGCTCAGTGGCACCACTCCTGCCTGGCAAGTGCAACGTCCTGAGTGCAATCCACTGTACTGGGCGGGGCGGGGGGGGGACCATTTCACATTTTAAAGTCAGTGCAGTTCAAACTCTCCCATCCCAGACGGGAATGGGGATGCTAGTGGGACTGATCTGGCAGCAACAATTCAAGTCTTTTCCATCCCTGTCAACTATCAGAGACTGCTTAGGGGTGAACTCAGGCACTACAGACACCTGGCCCAGGGGGTACAGCACCCTACATGGTGACACCGCCCTAGGAGCACCCTCAGGGGCCACAGCCTTTTGCTTCCTGGAATTACCTTTGGTGCCATTTTCCCCCCTCCAGTTACTAGACATTGAACTAGGGCCTTTGTACTGAGATATATTCCCCAATCCTTTTTATTTTTTAATTTTGAGACAAGGTTTTGCTAAGTCACTAGCAAGTCACTTGCCCTGGCTGAGCTCAAACCCGTAATTCTCCTGGTCAGCTTCCCAGGGTGCTAGGATTACAGACATGCGCCACCACACTTGGCCTCATTTGGCACCTTCTGCAGATGTCTCCACATGACAGAGCAGGATGTGGCCCAAGGGACTCTGATCTGTCCCATCACCTTTCTTAAGCAAAAGTTTCATCCATGTGGAGATGCTGATCCTGCTGGGCAGATGCACTAGGGACCAAGCCTGCCCAGGGTCTGCCCTCGCTGCTCCACTGCCTTCTCTGAGAAGGAATCCCATGCAGATGTCCCACAGAGGGGACACTGGTCTGAGGAACACTCAGTCTACATAAGGCAGGACAGTACCAGTTCCTGCCCAGTTCTTTACATTTTCATCTCAGACAACATGTCATTTTTAAACTGTTGGCACAAGAGCAAATAAAGTTCCTCATCTCTGTCTGGGCCTTGGTCCTGATAAACCTGCATTCCCCAGAGCCATGGAGCACACACCTAAAATACCCATTAACATCTACAGCACACAGGGCTCAGTGGAGAAGGAAATGCTCCAGTAGCCCATGGTCACCCTGGTTGTTTATCCACTGAGCTGAAGAATCTGACCTGACTAACAAATTTATACCTCAAATATTTCTTCTCTGGAAACCTCGATGCGGCAGTGTCCAGCCTGGGGCTGCTGAAGTGACAGCTCATGTCTGAGGACTTTCAGTTTCTGGACCAAATCTCTTTCATATCTCTGGGCAGGAAGCTCTTCATCTTCCACAGAGCCTTCACTGGGCAGGGGCAGTGGCTGGCTGGGCTCCTTGAGCTGGCACTGGTGACTAGTAAAGAGGAGAAACAGCCAAGTCACTGCATGCACAGGCCAGTGAGCTGCAGGCTGAGCCCACTTGCAACAGAGGCTCAGAAGAGAGCTCTCTCAGCTCTACGACTGGGCCTAGCCAGGCGACAGTCTTCAGAGGTAGCCACAGCTAAAACAGGTCTAGCAAACAGTAAAACAACCACCTGTCTCACACATTAGTATCACTAATAAAACAGAAATTGCTGAGCAGCTACCACACAGTGACAGGACTAAGCAGCACACTCAGAGGCACCTTGGAGGTTTCAGTAAAATGGAGTTGATGGGAAATCTCTTTCATAGTGAAAGGAGGTGATACCCCAAAGCCAACACGTGGAGTGAAATCTGGGGTGACATTCCTTGTTTTGGTCACCAAGAGACTCCTACGCCCACTTATTAAGTGTAAAATATCAGTACAGTAAGAGGACAGGGCCAGTACAAAGACAGCATTTGTTAGTTTGTCACTGCTGTCAGCAGCCACTTGGAAAAGTTGTGTGACATTTGTCCTGCAACAAACCAGGAACATGGATCATAGGACCTGAGGTCATTCCCCGTCCCAGGCTACCCAGGGCAGCAGCAGGCCTCGTGAGGACAGCGGTGGTGGCAGAAGCCACACCTGTCTCTACACTACTGCGCACAGAAGCCTCACTATGGAAGTGGCCTCATACTGTCACCTGGGTGACTTTAACACAGCAAGCACAGAAAACAACAGTCTCAGTAGTGCTCACATTCACTTAAGAGTTTAATACATGAATTATCTGTCAAATATATATATATCTTGTTTTGCTCATGCTCTGTCCAATTAAGGCAATCAGTGAAGTAAGAAAAATATTAGAACACGAAAACATTTAGGAAAAAAGCTAAATGGAAGAGAACAACAAAGATTTTTTTCAAAGCCTTACTTCATGATATGATGTAACCTTGGGTCTGTAAACTGGGTTGTGCGGTTATTATGGTCTACAAAATATATTCTCCCAGAAACTGTACTTCGGACTTCCCAACCTGGTGGCAGTGGTCCAAGTTCATCGCAGTTCACACTGTTAAGGTCTCTACCAAAATGGAAGGTACAGAGAGGTTTATCCACTTAAGTTCGAAGAATAAGACCAATATCTCAGAGACAGAAGCCACAGGGGTCCCTGTCAAGGTGTCTATGTGCCACGCTGCTGACAGGGACAGGCCCAGTGCCTCTTACTCGAACCCCTGAGGCCAGGCCTCTGTCCACAAATGGCAGCAACACCCGATATGTAACAATGGAATTTCCTAAGATGATAGGAAAGATGGGGCCTAAAGATGGGGCCTACTGGACTTCATTTCTTAAGGAAAGAGGGCAGGTTCTCCCACCAGGGAGAGCTATCTGAGTGCACAAGTCAGACTAAATGCTCAAGGTCAGAAAGGTCTCTTCAGTGAGGCGTTCCCAGATGGCCCAGGTTCTCCAGGCCAAGGGCACATGTCACACACATGTGAAAACTCCCCACTCTCAACAGCTGCAGCTGGCTGAGGCCTTTTCCTCATAAAGCTGACTCCCATTAAGCAAGTCTTTTTGCCTCTGGATTCTTTTTTTCTGAGACAGGGTCTCACTGTGTAGTTCAAGCTGGCCCTGAGCTCACTATGTAGCCCAAGCAAGTCTCAAACTCAGCAATCCTCTGGCCTCTGCCTCCCGAGCGCTGGGATTACAGGCAAGAGCCACCACACCTGGCTCTGTATTCTTGATTAATTACTTCACTACGGCATCTCTCACTAGGATGCTTTCATAATTATCAAAAAAACCTTGTCATTTCTTTCTGTGGGAACAATAGAAATAACTCATTCATTTGCAGGTAATATTTCTGTTCTAATTATAGATACTGAATCATAAATTAAATGTAGACTTAGAAAATCAAAAACAGGAGGCTATTCTCAGGTGAAACAAATTATGAAAAGGAAATGAGCATTACTAAAAATCTTATTAGGTAGTAATGCTATTCTTTTTTTTTTTTTTTTTTTTTGCTTTTGAGATAGGGTCTCGCTTTGTAGTTCAGGCTGGCCCTGAGCTCACTATGGTGCCCAGGCAAGCCACCGCGAACTCAGCAATCCTCCTGTCTCTGCCTCCTGAGTGCTGGGATGACAGGCGTGAGCCACCACGTCCGGCATTGTGGTATGCGGTGTTGATTGTTGGTGGGTGTGTCTCCACGCCCAGCATTATATGTGGTTACCGGGAATTGAACTCAGGACCTTGCGTTTGCGAGGCAGGCACTGGAACCACTGAGCTAACTCTCCGGCCCAGTAATGTTATTCTTAAAAAAAAGAAAGAGAAAGAAAAGAAAGGAAAGGAAAAAGAAACAATTCCATTATGGGGTGAGGACTGGGGTCTTGTAGAAGGAATTTCTACAGCTGGGCGTGGTGGCTCATGCCTTGTAATCTCAGCACTCAGGAGGCAGAAGCAGGAGGATTGCTGAGTTCCAGGCTAGCCTGGGCTACATAGTGAGCTCAGGGTCAGCCTGAACTACAAAGTGAGACCCTGTCTCAAAAAAAAAAAGGAATTTCTTGCCAGGCGCGGTGGCTCACGCCTGTAATCCCAGCACTCGGGAGGCAGAGACAGGAGGATTGCTGAGTTCGAGGCTTGCCTAGGCTACATAATGAGCTCAGAGCCAGCCTGAACTACAAAGCGAGACCCTATCTCAAACAAACAAACAAACAAATAAATAAATAAAAATTAAAATTAAAAAAAAAAGGAATTCCTTCAGAAAACCCAACCACCCCCAGAAGTGGTCTCCCCGGGACTGAGGTAAGAGGAACAATGGTGTAGGAAAAGGGGCAACTGAGTCTTTGTATTTCCTCTTTAACTTATCATTATGGAAAATTTTAAGCATATGACATAGTAGATCCAGATCACAATCAGCTCCACTCGTGGTCACCCCTGTTTTGGGTACATCCCCTCACCCCCACCCCAGCTTCATGAAGCAAATCCCAGAGTCCATCCCACTTCCTTCATCAGCTGAAACTGGGAGCAACACACCGGGGAGGGGCTGCTGGAGACCAGCTTTGAGGTATTTCAGAAACATACCTGGGTATCCGAGGGTCGTGCCACGTGCTCACTCCAGTCTGTGTGTGCAAAAAGTAAACTTGGCCCTGTACTGTCGTTCTCTGTTCTGCACAAGAAATAAGGGGACACAGTCAGGCATGCTCTAATGTCCTAGGGAGTGTCAACCAGGACTCCATTGCCCATTGCACAGATACTAAACTTCCCTGCAGCACCAGCACCATGCCCACCACCAGGACTGCACTCAGCACTAACATGACTGAGAGGACTGGACAGGCTGCCAGAGCGGCCCTGCTTCCGGGCTGAGCAGGTCTCCAGTCTCCTGTGCCTTCTGGAGCCGGAAGTGACATCTATGGACTGCCACCACCTCAAGCCCTACCCGATGCTCACCTTCCCCTTCTGCTCTCATTTTGGGGTTATCAGCCCATCGAAATCATATGCCCATCATTCATCCCTTCTCTCTGTAGTGGTCAAGGGGCCCTTCCTTGTGCCCTGGCCCCTGCTGGCCCCTCACATTCCCCCACCTACTTCCTTAGCCTTCACCCAGGTTCTCTTCTGAGTTAAAGTGCCTACAACTAATTTACCAACTGAGAAGTTGGTGCCAGTGCCGAGGGCTCATGAATAGCTGGATTCCAGCATCTCTCCCAACACCACCTCTACGCAGCGCTGTGGACACTGTAAGGCAGGCTCAGGTGACTACATGGCATTTACCAAACCAGGATCCCAGAAACCGCACTGCTCACCATAGCCTTCAGGCAGCTCAGGTGACTGGTGGCCATGTGGCCGGTTCTGGGGTGTCTGCAGAGAACCTCGGACCTCGGAGTTCCGAAGTCGCTGTGCCTGGAGTCTCTGATCTTGACTCGGGGACTCCACAAACCTGCAGCTGCCCCCACCGGCAGCAGCACCAGTGCCATCCGAATATGGGGCGGGCTCCTCCATGAAGCAGCTAAGCGGCCTCCCAGGCCCCGAGTCCTCATACACAGATCTGTGGAAGTGGGGTGACAACAGCAGGTGTGGGAGCTACGGGACACTTGGAGCTTCACCACCCGCTCTGCCCTGTGCTGCCGCCACCTCTGTTCATCTCACTTCAAGAACTGCAAGTGTTTGAGTGGGAGGTTTAAAATTCATCTTGTGACAGTTACAAGAGACTCTTTCAAGAGGAACAGGGGCCCAAAAGGAGCCATATTCTAGTGTCACTCCAGGTGTGTCAGGGCCAGGGCCACACACACAGCACCACTCTAGGTTAGAAACAGAAGGCCCAGGGCTGAGGAGTTAGCTCAGTGGTTCTGGAGCCCGCAAAGCAAGCTCAAGTTTCCAAGTTCGATGCCCAGTACGAGGGAGGGAGGGAGGGAGGGAGGGAGGGAGGGAAATGCGAAGCCTAGCTGTGTACTGTAAGGGGTGCCTGTGATGTGATCTCATGTCTCTTGATTTAAAGGGAAATCCATTTTGCTTGCTACTTTACTCTACAAAATTCCTGGTTACATAACATGCCACAATACACTTTTAAGTACCTTTTAAACATTAATCTTTACCACCTGAGCAAGTTTGAAGACAGTTTATCTTAGTAGCTGCTTTCTTTTATAAGCAAGCACCCTTTTACAACTTCTTAACCTAGGAATTTCCAAACAGTCACAAATTCAGAGACTAGAGAAGGGCCTGTCCTGCCGTCAGCAGCTCCAGCACTGGCGCCCAGCTGCTCTCTGCCCTCCCACCCTGGGCTGTCCTCAAGCCAATCCGCTACTATAGCACTGATCCCTACACATCCCTGCACAGACTTCTAGCAGACAGGAGTTTTTTCCATTGTCACAACTAAAAAAAGCCTATGAATTTTGAAAAGAATCATCAAATGTCAAGAGTTCAAATTTCTCCAATTATCTGATAAATCAGGATTCAAAGTCCACATGTTGCATTTTGTAGATTCAGCAGGTCTGTCTCTTAGGCCTAGTTCATTATTAATTTAGTTTCTCTTTTCTTCCTTTTCATTTCTTGTGTTGTTTGAAGACATGGGGTTGTCTATCCTTAGAATATCCCATTCAGGATATCAGTTACTGTATTTCTCTGGGGCAGGATGATATACTCCTTCCCCTATGGACTGCCAAGATGTAAGCCCAGGTGACCATAAGTTTCCCAGGCTGGACTGGAGCTTGTGACCCTTCTGCCTCAGAGTGCTGGATTTTTAGGCATGTCCTGTGTCAGCAATTACTGATCACTGAGTCTGCAGTGGAAGACTGCAAAATTCCAACAGGGATCAATGAGGTTTAGAATGCTTTTCAAATTTTTATTACTATATATTTGTAGTAATAATGATTATTATTATCATGGGAGGAAGCTTTAACTTTTTTGTTGTTTTATTTTTAGTGTTTTAGGGTTTTTACCTCTTTAGTACAAACTCATGGATTTTAAATATAATGTATCTCACTTCACTGTAGTTATAATTCTTACTGGTTCTCAAATGTCCCACAAGCCCTGTAGGATACCTCCCTCAGTTGCATCCTGAGTCTTTTATGCACAGCTTTCTGTAGAAACAAGTGGAACAGTCCTTGGCCATACCACCCTGAATGTGCCCGATCTCATCTGATCTCAGAAGCTAAGCAGGGCCTAGTTAGTACTTGGATGGGAGAAACAAGTGGAACATACTTTATCCCAAAGTCCCCAAGTACATCTTAAGTGCCCAGCAGGGAGAGAAGTAGGGAGAAAGGTTACTTAGAGCCCAGAGCAGTAGAGCCAGCAAGGCCCTGGCCATACGTACCCTTCATTTTCTAACAGTCCTCTGCAGTCCACCACTGACCCTCCCGGGCCTATTCTGTCTCGTGTCTGTAAACTGACTAAAATGGAAAAGAAGGGCTTGTGTTAAAATCCAGTGGTATTTCACACATTGTAGTAAACTGACCCACTGAGATTATATCTTTTCTGTATAGTATCATTAAAAAGACACACACACACACACTCTTTCCACCTGTTCATTACGAAATGTTTTACCTCAGGAGCTACAGACACCCCATACCATTTAGAACACTCCTTGAAAAGGAGACACCATCATTATCTATCCTTGGGCATGTTTCTTATGCTTCCCATAAAATAACACAATGCAACAGTCAGATATTTTGGGGTCTTTGTTGTTGTTTGTTTTGAGACAAGGACTCCTTAAGCTGCCCAGGTAGGACTCAAACTTGAGACCCTCCAGCCTCAGTTTCCCAACAAGCTGGCATTATAGGCAAGCATTACCACACCTAGCTAATATTCAATCCTTTTAAATTACCTTATTTCTTTCTTTCCTTTTTTTTTGAGATGGGGTCTCGCTTTGCAGGTCATATTGGTCCTGAATTCACTATGTAGCCCAGGCAAGCCTCCAGTTCAGCAATCCTCCTTCCTCTGCCTCCCAAGTGCTGGGATTACAGGTGTGAGCCACCATGCTCGACATTGTAGTGTGTGGTTACCAGGGATCAAACCAGGGACTTTGTGCTTGCTAGGCAGCCGCTGGAACCACTGAGCTAAATTTCCAGCCCAATTACTTTATTTCTTAAGAAGATTGTGATTTATGTTTAATAATGACACAAGGCACTTTCATTATTGGCAAAGTATAGGCCAATCTAAATACTGATGCTCCAGCATAATTATGAATAACAAAGACATCTATAAAGTTGCTTTTTGCTCTGACATCTCTCTCCACAAGGAAAAGAAAAAGTTGCAAAGGGAAGAGCAACAAGAACTTTTTGGTTATGTCATCTTCAGGACATATATGCACTGTCACCTGCCTTGGGTCAAGTCCACCTAAGCAATCTGAATCAGAAAATGACTTCTCTGTGCTCTGTGACACCGTTTCCTCTGATGCCTTGCAATGCATACTGTCAACATTTGTGTTACCCTAAAATACTGATAAAGAATGGGGTGGACAATATGATGAGTAATTTAGCAGGCACATTACTCCCAATGCCTCCAGAAAGCCTATACAAAGCAGAATTTTTAACTTTTCACTCTTCACAATGCAATCTTCTGAGTCTATAAATGTTATATCTTATGTTTAGATGTCCTCTCAAAGCATCACATGATCATAAGTAGGGCTTTTCAGGGGTGATTGAATCTAGAATGTGCAATTGATTCATGGTACAGGCTAGAATTAAGGGTAGATCCTTAGGGCAGATAGCCTGGATAAAAAGAGGCTCACAGTTAGTTACTTATAGTCTCACTGTTTGGTTGCTTTGCTACCTTCTACTCACCATGAACTGTTTCTCCTTTGCAATGCCTGTCTGCCAACCCACCCTTCCTTGGAGCCAGTTGAATGGACTGGAACCTCTACAGAGGTTGAGCTAAATAAGCTTTTCTCCCTTTAACTTGTGAATGTTGGCTATTTTTTCTCAAGAACAAGAAAAGAAACTGAGACAATGAATTACATTATAAGGAATTCATCAGAAATCTTTACTTTTTACATATATGAGGACTTCTCAAAGAAAGTTCATCAAACCCACCATATGTGGCCACCATCATTATATGTCCTTGGGCAATAAAATAATAGGTTAGCTGTCCACCAATGTGATTAAAATGACATTTGAAATAATATCCCTAAGTCTTTCTGTACCAGACTCATATCAACTCAACTTTAAACGTTAGGATGTGGGGGGTAAGATAAAATAATAAAAACTATACACAAGAAACTGTTTCAGCAAAGAGATGACTCATGTGGTCTGTCCTCTGAAGGATGTCATGCTGTCACTGCCTATGTGAGTCCTAATATGTTCTTTAAAAGCATCCTTTACACAGACAAGAAAAATCTTACCTACTATTTGGCCACGAACTGCATCAGTATCTGAGGGGTTTAGTTTGCATAGATCCAAACGCTGGTCTGCAAACAAACAATTTAAAACTTAAGCCAAGGAAGTGAACTAGGGAGGAAGGCATGAATTCTGTATTCAGCATTCAAAAAGAAAAAAAAGGTGCCTCTTAAGCTTTCTTCAGTTACATTAAGAGGCAGAGGAACGTTTGGTCCTTACAGCCAGTGTCTTTTAGCCGGCTGATGGCATTGGAGAGCAGCCGCACGCAGCCCAGGAAGCCAGCTCCCTGCTTCTTATGAATTTTCTTGTGGTTCCACACGCTGATGGTTATAGAATCAGTTTTCCCAACATATCTGAAAGGAACAAGTAAATTCTTGAATAACTGTGTTTTTGAATTATGCTAATCTCATTATAGCCTCATTTATCACACTGTTTTAGGCATCTTTACAAAATAATGTTGCTCAGTAGTATCCCACATGGGAAAGGCATACAATAAACGCATAGTAACTTCAATGGGCTGTGGGAAAGGAGGATAGCCAGGTAAGCAAAGAGCAAAGAGAAACAGCCACATGATAATGAAGATCTGTAACCAAGGTTTAATGTTTTCTAACTTGCCACAGGACAATGATATACACATACATCCTCACCATAAGGTTTAACAACAAAGAATGGGAGGTTGCAATAAGGGGCTCCATGTGAATCCACAGATTTATCCAAAGCACATGAAGGTACACTCACTAAGACACAAGACCCTCCTCACTCTCACCATATGTCAAACACAGTAAAGGACTTCAGGTCAAGAAATGACTCCCACTTTCATAGCCAGCTCTGCCCCTTCAGTGCAATGGAAACTAAACTGGAGAATATAGCTACTACCAAAGATCTCATTATGCCTGTAAATAGTATAATTTGTTTTAATAAAGAATCAATTATCATTCAGTATGACTTTGGTGGGAATTTCTTTTCCTTCCTTCCTTTCTTTCTATTCTTCCTTTTTTTTTTCTGTGGTACAGGGGATCAAACTCAGGATCTTGTGCTTGCCAGGCAGGCGTGGCGCCAGTGAGCTACATCTACAGCCTTGATGGCAGTTTCTTGGCAGGGATGTGAAAACACAAGAGCACATAAAATAGTGATCTTTAAAGTGCAATGTATTCTCTGAATGAATATACGTTGGTAATTGAATCTATAAATATGTTTCATATGTTTGTTCAAACATATGAAACTATAGTTTCTCCTGCAGAAAAAAATGTTTGTACTAAAAGCAAACTTTAAAAAGTCAATACAAATATGTGATCATATAATGCATTTTTTAAGTAGAAACTACAGTTGAGTTTAGGGTTTTACTGAAAAATAGAAATATGTTGGGAACATCAACTATAGCCTCATAGCCAGTCCAGAGGACTGAAAAGTCTGGGAATCACAGTTACACCAGAAAACCATTAAAAACTATGAGAATACCAAATAAGCTACACAATGAGGCGATTAAGTATCCGTTTGCTATCTACTTTTGTTATTAGTCAAAAGCTACTGCTTCTTTTCCTTTTTAAATGCTTCTTATGAAAGTCAGACACCTACTCTCTGGCCTCGTATATGGCTCACAGGACATCAACTCACAGGTCATAGTGCTGATTCCACTTTGGGTCCAATGTGTTTTTCACAGTGTCGGTTGAGTGGCACTGCCCAGAGCCGTCCACGACAATCTTAGCAAAAGGGTCAGGGAGTCCTAGGAGAAAGGGGACAGCCACATCCAGATGAGTCCACAGGATAGGATGGCGGGTCATCTAGCAGAGTGAAGAAGGGTCCCAAGTATATTTTATTCACTGCTTTAAGGTTAGTTTCATTTGGAAAAACAAGTTATCACTGTTTAGCCTGTTTCCCTTTAGTACTGGAACTGGTCCCAAAGCCTCCACGCTGAGCTATAGCTCCTTCTTCTTTAAGACAGGGTCTCACTAAGGCACTAAGCTGCCTAGGCTGGGTTTGAATCTACTCCAGCTAGGACCTAAAACAGGTGTGTGTCATCACTCCTGGCCACTGTTTAGCTTTCTAAGAGAGATAGCCAAAATGCCTTTAGTCTTGAATTTTTAGAGGACACTATAAAAACAGGCTTACATTCAAATTTCTGTCTGTAATTATCACTACTAAGTGAGGACAATCAAAGGAAGAAAAAAGTTCCTGTAATTAGCCTTATTTACTTTTACAAAAAGTAACAATTCTAGAAGTTTTCCAGGCATGGTGGCACATGCCTGTAATCCCAGAACTCTGGCAGTTTAAGGCAGAAGAATCACAAATTCAAGTCTTAAAATAAATAAAAGACAAAAGGACTAGGGATGTAGCACAGTGCAAAGGCCCTGCATTTACCCTAACAGAAAGAAAGGAGTCCCCTGAAATCTTGTTTACTGATCTTTGCCTGTCTTAACTACAGAAGCAAGTATTCACCAAGTCTTTTTTTTTTTTTTTTTTTTTTTGGAGACAGGGTCCTGCTTTGTAGTTCAGGCTGGCCCTAAGCTCACTATGTAGCCCAGGCAAGCCTCGAACTCAGCAATCCTCCTGCCTCTGCCTCCTGATTGCTGGGATTACAGGCATGAGCCACCACCATGTCCAGCGCTGTGGTGTGTGATACTGATTACTGGTGGGCGTGAGTTGCCATGCCCAGAATGTGGGTATTGAGGATGGAACCAGGGACCTTGCGCTTGCTAAGCAGGTGCCCACTGAAACCACTGAGCTAAATCTTCAGCCCTCATCATATCTTTTGTTTTTTAATATTTCTTTTCCTTCCCTTATTTTTTTAGTTTATTTTTATCTTTATTGGTACATTGTATATACACATCACAATCACACTCAATATTGGGAATTTGCACCAGTATATGACATGATTTAATTCTCATTTTTTCCCATTCTCTTACCCACTCCATAACCCCTCACCTCCTAAATACATAAGCTTTGTTTCCCTTTTTTTATTACCATCACACTTTTTCTTTACCCCCTCATTACTTATCCCTCCACATTTCCCTTTGAATATTTTCTATTTCACAATATCCATCATATTCTAGAACTCATTAACATCTTCAGTTTCTCATAACGAGAACAGATATGATATTTACACATCTGTCACCATATCTTAATTCATTAAGTCCTTAAATGCTGCAGGGCTCAGGTTTATAGAATCAGACAGGCTCACGGTGTGAAGGTTTTAGAGAAAGCAGGATGTGAGCCATCTCTCCAAGATCTCCATAGGTGCCTGGATAGAGCCTTTGGACCTAAGTTTCTTCATCTCTGAGGTGTCAATAATACCATTTAGGAGTTGAGTGGTGACCTTGGGGGAAATTGGGAGTTTGAAGAATTAACACTGCAGCATCTTCTTCATAGCAGTGAAATTCTTACATTAAGGAGCAATTCCTTCCTTTAGAAAAAGGTTGTCTACTTGTGTTTATAATTCCTTTAATTAGGGCGATTTTTTTTTTTTTTTTTGAGACAGGGTCTCGCTTTGTAGTTCAGGCTGGCCCTCAGCTTACTATGTAGCCCAGGCAAGCCTCGAACTCAGCAATCCTCCTGTCTCTGCCTCTCAAGTGCTGGAATTACAGGTGTGAACCACCACACCCAGCACTGTGGTATGTGGTATTGATTGCTGGTGGTATATGCTTACTGGTATCAAACTCAGGGCCTTGCGCTTGGGAGGCAGGTGCTGGAACCACTGAGCTAAATCTCCGACCCTAATTAGGGCAATTTTAAAATGTGATCTAATCTATAAAATTTGATTAGCAACTTCTTTCAAACCAACTCTTTTACACAAAAATGTCTCATTTGCTTTGAGAATACTTCAGCAAAAAGCAGTACCCTATGATGAACAGTAGACAGAAAACCAGAGGGCAGCTGAGGAGGAGAATGATAGACAGCTTCAACAGGATTTTAAAATTCTGTGTCGTTTAACTGGGAAGCCTCAAGGCTGGCAAATGAAGTTTCCAACCACAGATTTCTACTCTAAGACTTTCAGGAACATACACAAGTGTTCTTTAGAAAGCCTAACATTTCAGAAATGCATGAATAATCTTAATAGAACAAAAATGGTTGTTTACTTACTGAAGAAGTCTTTCTTTGCAAGATTCTTGGCACATAATACTAAAAACAAACAAAAATATTAGGGTTAGTACTTACGGACAAGATTTCCAACATAGCCTGTATTTGCAATGGAAAAAAATACTAAAAATTATCTTTGCCAATGATTTGGCTTTCAAATTTAATATTACACTAAACAAAAACCAGCCACTATGTAAAACATATTTTCTCACCAAATTGCAAGTCAATTACAGCAATTCTAAAATTCTTCAAACTTAAAATCCTAGACAGATTTATCGTATGCTCTTACACTATATAGGATCATATAAAACCAAATTCAAATGAAGATTCAAACTGTTTACCTTTTAGCAACTAATAGGAAGCAAAAGGGCTAATTTTTACTGCTCTGATAGTAAGCACTAAGTGTCAGGCCTTGCATTTGTTAAGTGGGGTCTCTACTACTGAGCTACACCTTGGGCAATAACACAATTTTGTAAAGTTTGGTATGTTAGACAACAAAAAAACAAGGGAAAAGCAGTAGAAGATACGGAGCTCTCATTAGGGTGTTATGAAAGAAAAATGGTAAAATGTATGTTAAGAATCAAGCACAAACCAGGCGTGGTGGCTCATGCCTGTAATCTCAGCACTCAGGAGGCAGAGGCAGGAGCATTCCTGTGAGTTTGAGGCTTGCCTGGGCTACACAGTGAGTTCAGGGCCAGCCTGAACTGATGGGAGACCCTATCTCAGAAAACTAAAACTCAAGCACAAGCTGGCAGGTGGTGCAAACCTGTAATCTCAGCACTCTTTTTTTTTTTTTTTGCTTTTTGGAGACAGGGTCTTGCTTTGTAGTTCAGGCTGGCCCTGAACTCACTATGGCGCCCAGGCAAGCCGCTGCGAACTCAGCAATCCTCCTGTCTCTGCCTCCCGAGTGCTGGGATTACAGGCGTGAGCCACCACGCCCAGCATTATATGTGGTTACCGGGGATTGAACTCAGGTCCTTGCGCTTGCAAGGCAGGCGCCGGAACCACTGAGCTAACCCTCCGGCCCTATCTCAGCACTCTTGAAGGCTGGAGTCAGGGAATGGAAAGACCAAGTCCAGCCTGGGCAACTTAGACTCTATCTCAAAATATTATAAAAGGACAGAGGACAGAGCTCAGGGCAAAGGCACTAAGTTCAATTCCCAGTAGCACCAAAACAATTAAATAAACAGATAAATAAAACTTAAAACTCCTTGTCACTAATACTGCTATACAATTAAAATTTACTATGTCAAGGGAAGATATATAACATACTTTCCTCTTCTATACTGCCTGATAAATTTATCTAATTTATATGATACAATATTATAATTACCTTACAAAAATGGGTCCATATAACATATATTCTACAAACTATTTTGTTTTTGCTTAACAGCTTTTAAATATAATTTATAGTGCATACTTAAATGGTTTCTAGTGTACCTGTGAGGTTGAACAAATACTAATACAATCAACTTTAAAGCACTGTCATCATCCCCAAAAGAACTATTGCATCCATCAGCTCCTCGTCTGACCTACAACTATCCAGTCTTGGGCAACCCACAGCCTACTTAGTTGCTTTATGTATACTTTCTTAATGTTGTCCTTCAAAGCACCAAAGTTTTAATTTGGATTAAGTCTAACTTATTTACTTTCTTTGGTAGCTTGTGCTTTTGGTATTATATCTGACAATGCTTTACAGAACATATTTCAGAAGTACACAATTATTGATGATAGCTAAAAAGTAAAAGTGGTCGAGAGTCCATCAGCTGACAAAACAGCTCTCTTTCATTAGGTCTTAAACACATTTAGGTATGTGGTCCATTTTGACTTGGTTCTGTTTGCAATATTGAGAAATGAAACCTGGGCTTCAAGCACACTAGGCAAGCACTCCACCACTAAGCTACAGCCCTACTCCATTTTTCAATTATATTTCAGAAACAGTTTACCTCGACAGGAATTTAGGATTCTCTAGCCTCAGCCTCCAAGTAGCTGCCAGCATTTATTACTAGTTTATTTGTTTATGTAGCTATTCTTTCTGGAGTAAAATGGAATCTCAGTCTTCTTTTAATTTGCATTTCTCTGATGGTCAGAGATGTTGAACATTTTTTCATGTATTTACTTATCATTTGTACTTCTTCTGAGGTGTCTATTCACTTCATTTGCTCATTTCTGACTTGATCTTTTGCTTTGGGGGGGGAATCTGGTTTTTTTTTCCAGTTCTGTATGTATTCTAGATATTAGTCCTCTGACAAAGAACAGGCAAAATTTTTTTCCCATTCTATAGGTCATCTCTTCATTTTGTTGGTTGTTTCCTTTGCTATGCAGAAGACTTTTTATTTGATATAATCTCATTTCTTGATTCCTGATTTTATTTCTTACACAGCTGGAGTTCCATTTGCAAAGTCCTTGCCTATGCCTTCAAGAATTTTACCTATTTTATCCTCCAGCAACTGCTTCTCTCTTTTTTTTTTTTTTTTTTGAGATAGGGTCTTGCTTTGTAGTTCAGGCTGGCTCTGAGCTCACTATGTAGCCCAGGCAAGCCTTGAACTCAGCAATCCTCCTGTCTGTGCCTCCCGAGTGCTGGGATTATAGGCATGAGCCACCACGCCCGGCAACTGCTTCTCTTTTAATAGATTTCTCATTCATTTTTATTTGGTTTAGGACATGGTGAGAGGTATGAATCTAGATTCACTCTTACATATATGTACAGAACTTCTCAGCAGTATTTGTTAGAGGGTTTCCTCCAATTTATGTTTTTGGCCCCTTTGTCAAAAATCAGATGGCTCGATGTGTTTCAGGCTGTTTCTGAATGCTCTGTTCTGTTTCACTGATCCACATGTCAGTTTTTGTGCAAACACCACACTGTTTTTATCACTACAGCTTTGTCAAATAACTTCAAGTCCCGGATTGCAATGCCACCTGCTTTGCTCTTGTTATCCAGGATTGCTTTTGCTGTTTTAAGTCTTTTCTGGTTCCATACTGCTTTAAGACTATTTTCTCTAGCTCTGTGAGGAATGATGTTGGTATGTTGACTGGGATTACATTAAATCTGTACACTGGTTGTACAGATTGTACAGGTTGTACATTGCTCTACAGTTGTAGAAATAAGGCCACTTTGATGATACTAAGTCTGCCTATCCATGAAAAGAGGATATCTTTCCATTTTCTGACATCCTTTTAGATGTCAACTGTCTCACAATACTATAACTTTGATTATAGAGGTCTTTTACTTCTTTTGGTAGGTTAATTCCTAAATATTCCATTTTTCTTGGAGCTGTTATGAATAGTAAGTACTGTTTCCCTAATTTTCTTTATTAGTGGGCTTGTTATTGGCATACAAAAACATTACTCATGTTTGTGTGTTGATTTTTATTTTTGAGACAGGATCTCACTTTGTAGTTCAAGATGGCCCTGAGCTCACTATGTAGCCCAGGCAAGCCTCAAACTCAGCAATCCTCCTGTCTCTGCCTCCCGAGTGCTGGGATTACAGGAGTGAGCCACCACATCCAGCATTGTGGTATGTGGTTACACTCATCCAACTCAGGACCTTGCGCTTGCTAGGCAGGCACTGGAACCACTGAACTAAATCTCCATCCCTGATTTTGTATCTTGGTGAATTTCTAATTAGTTTTATAAGCCTTTTGGAGGAATTTTTTAGGTTTCCTATGAAAACAATCATGGTATTGTGAATAAGAAGTTTGTTTTCCTTTCATATCCCTCTCATTTCTTTCTCTTGCCTGATTGCTCTGGCTAAAGAGTGGAGTAATACATTGAACAAGAGTGGCAGGCCACAGATTTAGCTCAAGTAGCACCAAGCCTCTCTGGAAGCACAAGGGCCCAAATTTGATTGCCAGTTCTGAAAAAAGAGTGGCAACAGTGTGTATCTGTGTCTTGTTCCTGATTTTTGAGGAAAAGCTTTCCATTTTCACTATTTAGTATGATGTACTAGACCAAAAGATCAACAACAACAAAAAAATCAGAATTGAAACACACCTTCAAACAAATGGATTTGGTACAGTTATAGTGTTTTACCTAACAATAGCATACAATTTCTTTTCAGCAACACATGGAATTTTCTCCAAAAATAAACCATATACTAGCCAAAAGAGCATACTTAAATATATATACAAAAATCAAAATTATCCTATGCTTATTAGATCAAAGTACAATGAAATTAGAAATCATTGGCAATGAAAACTATAGAAATTATGCAAACACCGGAGATTAAACAATATACTCTTGAATAATCAGTGATTCACTGAAGAAACAAAGAAACTGGTTCCTAGAATCAAACAACAATGCCAGTATAATATGTGAGAACCTGAGACATGATGAAAACAGACCGAGAAGTTTATAGCTGCAAATGCCCATCTCAAAAAAACAGAATGAGCCCAAATAAATAACCCAATGATTCACCTCAAAGTCCTAGAGAAACAAGAACAATGCAAATCTAAAGCTAGTTTTAAAAAAAAAAAGGGAGGATTGTAAAGATTAGAGCAGAAATTGTTGAAAGTGAGATTAAAAAATATATGAAGAATCAATGAGTTAGAGAGCTGGTTCTTTGAAAAAAAAAGACAAAACCCTTTACCAAACTTACCAAAAGGAGGAAAGAAAAGACCCAAATCAATGCAATTAGAAACAGAAAAATGCAAAATCACAATGGATACTGCTGAAATTCAGAAGATTATTAGAAACCACTTCAAAAACAAGTACTCCAATAAATTAGAAAATATGGGTACATTAGTAGGTAATCTAATGCCAGGCAATGAAATTAAGGCAGTAAAACCTTACCAACTAAGAAAAGCCCTAGGGCCAGAGGGTTAGCTCAGTGGTTCCGGCGCCTGCCTCGCAAGCGCAAGGTCCTGAGTTTGATCCCCACTGACCACATACAATGTTGGGCATGGAGACTCAACGCCCACCAGCAATCAATACCACATACCACAGTGCCGGGCGTGGTGGCTCACACCTGTCATCCCAGCACTCGGGAGGCAGAGACAGGAGGATTGCTGAGTTTAAGGCTTGCCTGGGCTACATATTGAGCTCAGAGGCAGCCTGAACTACAAAGTGAGACCCTGTCTCAAAAAAAAAAAAGAAAAAAGAAAAGCCCTAGACTCCATGGAGTCATCACTGAAGTTTTTTTTTGCTTTTTGAGACAGGGTCTCGCGTTGTAGTTCAGGCTGGCCCTGAGCTCACTATGGTGCCCAGGCAAGCCGCCACGAACTCAGCAATCCTCTTGTCTCTGCCTCCCGAGTGCTGGGATTACAGGCGTGAGCCACCATGTCTGGCATTGTGGTATGCGGTGTTGATTGTTGGTGGGCGTGTCTCCACGCCCAGCATTCTATGTGGTTACAGGGGATCGAACTCAGGTCCCTGGGCTTGCGCGGCAGGCGCCGGAACCACTGAGCTAACCCTCCGGCCCCATCACTGAATTTTATAAGAACTTCAGGGAAGACCTGACACTAATACTCCTCAAACTCTTTAATAAAATTGAAAGGGAAGGAACACTACCAAATTCATTCATGGATGCTATCATTACCCTGATTCCAAAACCAGGTAAGGACTTAATTAAATGTGAAAACTACTGGCCAAACTCTTTAATAACATGGATATAAGAACCTGAACAAAAATATGGCAAACAGAATACAACAAATCACTAAAAGGACACGGTGTGGCCAAACAGGCTTCATTCTAGGGCTACAAGGATAGTTCAACACATGCAAACCAATAAATATATAACATAAGTAGGGCAAAAATCACATGGTCATCTCAACAAATGCAAAAGAAAAAAACCTTAGATAAGCCAATATATCAGTTTGTCATTAAAAAAAATCTTGGAGACAATAGGTATAGATAGACCTCATCTTGTCAAGAATAGTGGTTCATGTCTGTAATCCCTGCACTTAGGAGGCAGAGGAAGGAGGGTTGCTGTGAGTTCAAGGTTAGCCTGGGCTACATAGTGAGTTCAGGACTAGCCTGAACTAGAAAGTAAGATCCTGTCTCAAAACACTAGAAAAAAAAGAAAAGAAAAACCTTATCTCAATCTTCTAAAAGCCATTTATGACAAATCTACTGCCATCATATTGAATAGGGGAAACTATGTGGGTTTTTTTTTTTTAAATGTTGAGAGGAAGCCCTACTTCACTTTTTTTGCAGTAAACTCAGTTGTAACTCGGTACCAGGCCTACTTGTTGAAAAAACTATTCTTTCCCATTGACTTGTTTTGGTAACTCATTGGAAAGTTAATTCACTGCAAATGTGAGCTTATCTATGATCTCTCAATCCCATTTCCTATGTTTCTCCTGTGCCACAACACACTGTCTTAATTACTACACAAGGCATGATTGAGAAATATGATGAATGCTTAAATGTTAAAATATTTATTACTGTAAAAGACACACTGTCATTTATCCTGATCAAAAATACTCCCCCTCATTTTGCACACTTACTATGTCATTATTGCCACTTCCTGATGCAGTTCTGGAAGTCACTGTTCTGACTGCCTGAATTAATACGAAACACTTCCCTTTCATGGTCATTTTAGGGAAGAATCAAAAGTCACATAAAGCCAGATCCAATAAATAAGATAGGCAAGAGATACAGCTCAATGGTGACACACCTGTCTTGCAAACACAGGTTCAATACCCTCTACAGGGTGGGGACCCCTCACTGTAATGCTTTTAGTCTCTCTTCTTGATGGATGGCATTTAACAGCAGCATTCACCACATTTAATAACACCAGGTGGCAAGAAGGATGAGATAAATGTGTTCATAATAATGGGCAGTATTTTGAGGAGTATTAATGGGAATGAGTCTTTTATTGTCATAATTTAAAATTTAAATACACACTGTACTTTTTTATCAGCCCCAGCTTTATAATAAATTTTGAGATCAGCAAGTATTGAGTTTTCCAACTTTCTCTTTTTCATGATTTGTTTTGGCTATTCTAGATCTGTTCATTTCCATCTGAATTTTAGGATTAGCTTGTCAATTTCTGAAGCTGAAGTCATACGGAATTTTAAC
Source organism: Thryonomys swinderianus (assembly GCA_004025085.1). NCBI lineage: Eukaryota > Metazoa > Chordata > Mammalia > Rodentia > Thryonomyidae > Thryonomys > Thryonomys swinderianus. Next base: position 2,086 of record PVIC010010275.1, on the reverse strand, counting down.
AGAGACTACACGAAATCTGCATGTGAATTTTGGAAGCACTGTCATTTAATAATGTTACATCTCCTAATCCACAATCATGAGGTGGCCTTCCACTTGTATAGGTCTTCTTTTAAATAGTTTTTAGTTTTGTTTTGTAGTTTTCAGACTTTTGTTGATGTCTTTTATACTTCTATTAAATCCATTTCTTTCCTTTTCTTTTTTTTCTAGTGTTTTGAGACAGGGTCTTACTTTCTAGTTCAGGCTGGCCCTGAGCTCACTACGTAGCCCAGGCAAGCCTCAAACTCACAGCAATCCTCCTGCCTCTGCCTCCTGAGTGCTGGGACTACAGGCGTGAGCCACCACGTCTGGCATTGTGGTGTGTGGTATTGACTGCTGTGGGCATGAGTCACCATGCCCGGCACCATGGTATGTGGTTACCAGGGATCAAACTTGGGATCTTGGGCTTCCAAGGCAGATGCCAGGAACCACTGAACTAAACCCCCAGACCTACTGAGTTTGTTTCTACTTTATTTCTTTTGATGCTACTGCAAATGGAATTGTTTTCTGATTTTCATTTCAGATTATCAGTCACAGAAAAACAACTAATTTTTGTATATTCACCTTATATCTTACCAAGTTGTTAAATTCATTTTTTAGCTATTATTTTGTTGTGGGCTCCTTTGTACTTTCTATATATAAGACAGTGTAATGTGCAAATAGTTTTACTTCTTCCTTTCCAAACTGGATGTCTTTTCTTCCTTCATCTTGTGTAAGTACCCAGAACACTCAGTACAATACTGAGTGCAAGCTGTGGCAATTCTTATCTTTGATCTGGTTTCAATATTCAGTTGGCTAGTATTCTAACATTAAGGAATTTTATGTCTATGTCCATAAGAGATATTGATCCACGGTTTCCCTGAAGCTGAAGTCATATGGAATTTTAACAGCGACTACATGAAATCTGCATGCGAATTTTGTTCTTTGTTCTTAGTCTAGTTTTGCTCCAGAGTAATAATGGCCTCATAAAATACGGTAGAAAGCATCTACTTTTCTTTTTTTCATTTTAAAGAGTCTGTGAACAATTGATATTAATTTTTAAAATTTGGTGGAATTTACTAGAGATGCCATTAAGGCCTGAGTTTTTGTGAAAAATATTTTCAATTATTAATCCAGTCTCTTTATAAGTCTACTCAAATTCCCCATTTCTTCTGTAATTCCCTTTGGTAGCTTATATCTTTCTAAAATTTGATTTCACCTACATTATAAATTTGTTGGTATACAACAGTTTATAACTGCTTTTGATAATCTGTTATTTCTGTACAGTCAGTAATAACATCCCCTCTTCATTGTAATCTTTGTTTCCTTTCTACCCCAGTCTCTTATGGATAATTATTACACCTGCTGGTGTTTTTCATTTGCTTGTTCCTCAAACTGCAAAAGTAATATATACTTGAAAATACAGAAATGTATATGTAGAAAAATGCATGTCCTTTACACTTCATTATTACTCTTTTTTTCAGAATTTGGCTAGTCTTACATGCTTATTTTTCCCATTGAATTTTTGGCTCTTTTTAATATTAAAAATTATTTATTTTTCAGTTTTGATGATGGAACCCAGGGCCTTGTGTATGCTAGGCAAACACTCTACTACTGAGCTACACCTTGAAACATTTAGGATCATTTTGTACAAGCTTTGAGAAAAAAATAACTTCATGGTCTGGGGCATGCAGCTCAGGGGTAGAGTGCAGGCCTAACAAGTTTGAGGCTCTGGATGTGATCCCACCACTACAAAAGACTTCATAAATAAATTTAACAGGAATTTTTTTTTTTTTTTGAGACAGGGTCTCACTTTGTAGTTCAGGCTGGCCCTCAGCTCACTATGTAGCCCAGGCAAGCCTCAAACTCAGCAATCCTCCTGTCTCTGCCTCCTGAGTGCTCCTACGCCCAGCACTGTGGTATGTGGTATTGATTGTTGGTGGGCATCAGTCACCACGCCCAGCATTGTCTATGGTTAATGGGATCGAACTCAGGACCTTGCACTTGGGAGGCAGGCGCTAGAACCACTGAGCTAAATCTCCAGCCCTAACAGGAATTTTTTTTTTTTTTT
>PVIC010010274.1:0-43738 GCA_004025085.1 Thryonomys swinderianus | reverse complement strand
AGAGAGAGAAAGGGAAAATTGAACACTCAAAATCTGAAGCATGGGCCGGAGGGTTAGCTCAGTGGTTCCGGCGCCTGCCTCGCAAGCACAAGGTCCTGAGTTCGATCCCCGGTAACCACATAGAATGCTGGGCGTGGAGACACGCCCACCAACAGTCAACACCGCATACCACAGTGCCGGACGTGGTAGCTCACGCCTGTCATCCCAGCACTCGGGAGGCAGAGACAGGAGGATTGCTGAGTTCGCGGCGGCTTGCCTGGGCACCATAGTGAGCTCAGGGCCAGCCTGAACTACAACGCGAGACCCTGTCTCAAAAAGCAAAATAAAAAAAAAAAAATCTGAAGCATCACATCAGAAAATAGAATAAATGAAATAATGGCTAATAAATGGGACATATACTATGGATATAATAAAAACTATTCTGATGATGAAATAAGTGGTTAATATTAAAAATAAGTGTAAATTATTTTAGTACAAAGAAAGCAATATTATCATTGTAAACTGTACAGATATTTCTAATCTATATAATTGTTTTATAATCTAGTAATATCATAATGATAATTACCACTGTAAGTTTTACAGATGTATTTTTAATTATATTTTCTTTACCATGTGACTTAAGCTTTTTCTCATATAACCAGAAATACAGGTAGATTAAAGAAAAATAGAGTTAATTTTTTCTTCTGTAATCTTATAACCTTAAACAAGAAAGACGCATCTATGACCTGCATTCTGATGCTATTGGATTGCCAGGGTTGCAATAGAAATCCTAATTTTATGCTCCAGTTCTGATTCACTCGCGTATGTATTCAGTAATCATTACTAAGGGCTAGCTCTCAGCCAGACCCTGGGCTGGACAAATAAAACATACCGTTGGGAAGAAGTGGGCACAGACACTTGTCAAATGATATTTATAGTCTTATAATTTAATAGTGGAGAAATATAAGTGAAAATAACTGGATAATAAATATATAAGAATTAGAGTTGTAAGGTAAAATCCTAAAACACAAGGAGTGTTTCATGCATAGCCCTCGTGACCACACAGGCTTCTTCTGCCTCTTTTTGTGCTCCCATAATACGTGCTTGCAAGTTCTCCCATCCACAGAAGGAGTCTAGTTTAGATGCACCATCTTCTGCACTTTGGTCATTTTTAGAAAATATGACAAGAGCAAAGACTTGAGAAGGCTCTACCCAGTGAGGCCGGCTCAAATTTGAAAATATGAGATCACCAAGTTGCAACATGAGAGCTATGGAAATGACGTTCTGCGGACAGTCAGCCCCTAGCTGTGTGAAGGAGGTCCTTTGGGACTGACTGGACGAGGGCCGACCTTTCATCAGAGTCCCCTCGGGAGACTGTGGAGACCTGAATGAACCGCGCAGCTGAGCCCTGCTCAAGCACTCACTCCTTGCATGGGGAGTGAAATTAGTTATTATGTAAGGCAACCGTCTGAGATATTTTTAGACAGCAAAACCTAGCAGAACATATATGGAGGTTTAATGTAACCTCCTGGAAGTTTCATCTGAGGAAAATAATATAAAAAAATTAGAAAGTAAAAAATAGCATCAAAAAATGGAAGAGGATGTAATCCCAGCACTCGGGAGGCAGAGACGGGAGGATTGCTGAGTTCGCGGCGGCTTGTCTGGGCACCATAGTGAGCTCAGGGCCAGCCTGAACCACAAAGCGAGACCCTGTCTCCAAAAAGCAAAAAGCAAAAAAAAAAAAAAAAAAAAAAATGGAAGAGGAGACGGAGTGTCTTTGACAAAGAGAAAAGTGTGTGTGAAGGGATTTTGTCGCTGTTGCCCCCACCCTTGCTGCAGTACAGGAAACTAGAAATTATTTCTAAATTTCTATGTTTTGTAGCTCTTAAGGTAGATAAATCAATAATTTATTATATAGAAAATTTACCTTTGATTTTCTTTTTTCCTAGTGGCAAGAAATGTGACAGGGCTCATCTTGCACTTATGTAATAAGTAGAAAACCAGGCTATCATTAAGCATTTATGTAGCATTTCATATTTCTAAACTACAGTTTTATATTGCTTGTATTATTCAGCAGTCTTGTCAGTATATTAGTAGTTTAAGTCAGATTGTAACTCAAGTAAGAAAAAAATAAGCTAACAAGGTGAACATCTTCACTGGATGTATAAAATGATATAGTCCTCACAGTCTCACTGAATTACTAGATTAAAATTATGCAGTTAACCTTTCATATTGTTTATGAGGTATAATACATGAATTCAATGATGCTTATAATCCTAGGAAATTTGAGGATGAGAAGATTCTTTTCAGATTACAGCAAAGTTGCATTTATCAAATATTTTATTCTTTGCAAGATAATTATAATGAAACAGTTTGTTGATATCTGAGAATAAGGTTTTAGTAGGCTCAATTTTATTTAATATATCAATTTCTTTCTTTTATTTTTCTTTCTTTTTTTGAGACATCATCTCACATCGTAGTTCAGGCTGGCCCCGAACTCACTACATAGCCCAGGCTGACCTTGAACTCTTGGCAATCCTCCTGCCTGTGTCTCCCGAGTGCTGGGATTACAGGCGTGAGCCACCATGCCTGGCACTGTGGTATGCGGTACTGATTGCTGGTGGGTGTGAGTCACCTGCTCTTCACTGTGGTATGTAGTATACTGGAATTGAACTTCAGAATTTGCACTTGCCAGGTAGATGCTGGAACCACTGAGCTAAATCCCTGGCCCAATATGAGTAATTTTTGTTTGCCATTTCATAAATAGCTCACTTCTATATTACAAGTTGCATTAATTATTAAACAGATAAAAATGACCGCCAAATCAGGTTCCTCTACATCTGATCAATACAGAGTTACTCCTCTGTTCGAGTCTTCTCACCACAGTTAATATAAAATACAAATTCACATTCTTGTTTCATAGAGCTCTGCAGCACCAAACAACCCTTCATCTTATACCTTGTTCTGCTTTCTGTCGCCGTATGCTGCAGCCAACCTGGGCTCTGTTCTTCCAACGTGCTGACATCATTTCCACCTCAGGCCTCCGCACACAGTGCTCCCTCTGCCTGATGCTTCTTCCATCACTTTAAATGTCTCCCTTCATATCTCATTTGAAAAATCAGCTTTCAAAGATACCTGTTATTCATGAAATCAAAAGTAACTACTCAGTCATATTCTTGCACATTGAACTTTTTTTTTTTTTTTGAGACAGGGTCTCACTTTGTAGTTCAGACTGGCCCTAAGCAGTCTTCCTGTCTCTGCCTCCCGAGTGCTGGGATTACAGGCATGAGCCACCACATCTGGCACTGTGGTAGGTGGTATTGATGGCTGGTGGGCATGAGTCTCCATGCCCAGCATTGTATGTGGTTACTGGGGATCGAACTCAAGGCCTTGCGCTTGCGAGGCAGGTGCCGGAACCACTGAGCTAACCCTCCGGCCCCACATTGAACTATTTTTTATTTTTAGTGTAGCATCCTTTTAAATGATTTCCTAATTTATCATATTGTTTTTTAAATTTAAATTTCATATCTTCTTTTTTCCACAAAAAATGTGAGCCCCCTAACAGGAAAGATCTTTTCTTCCCTACAGATACAGAGGTGTTGATTGTACTTAGAGCAGCCTAGGTATTTAAGATAACTTTTCAACAAATAAGTTAATGAATGAGGCTTGGAAGCCTTTGGATTATACCTTGAGAAAATATTTATATGGTTACCTTTCCCCAAGTACTCCAAACACTATAATGGACTACAGACCTGAATGCTGCCAGCTTTACTCCGGGTGACACTTACCTAATGGAAAATCGGCACTATTTACATTCTCTTTGTCCTGCTTGTTTTTTCAAAAGCCAAACTGGTTTTTATTCATTCATTCATTATGAAATGGCCATTTCTCCCACATTATCTTTGCATTGCATCATTACCTATAGGAACTGGGAACATAAAAATGGATGATTTGTTTTTTTTCCCAAAGGCGTCCTAAGACTTATGCTAGCTGTTTTTCACATGGAGATTTGTGAATTCTATAATGATAGTACCATCGGCAAACATGGGTAGGTAAACTGAATACCCCATCGGGCATTTAAATCTAGAGAGACCACATCCTCATTCAATAAGAATGGAAGTGTACCGTTAAAACCTAGATTTGCATTGTTGATGCAAAAATTCAGCTCTCTCGTTTTTTGAAGGGCATTTACCTAATTTTCTTTTACCATTACCATGGTAACAATTAAATTGTCTGAAGTTTAAAAATTACCTATTTTGAATGAAAGCTTAGAAAAGGAGTCTTATTTGATCCAGACCATGCATTAAAGGAGACTGTCACATTCTGAACTATAGGTTTGTTCATTATATTGAAAGCATTAAATATAAATATTTAAATGGTATAAAAATTTGTAATGGGCTTCCGAGATATCTGGCATTTTTAATGTACTGGGTTTGAAAGGCTGAATTATTGGTACTGTCTTCATTTACCTGTACTACTCTTATACATAGCTTCCCGACTAGCCTGTGTTTTCCATACTCAGTCATTGGACTCGACCCTGAGACACGCTGTGGCCATAGGGATTCAATTAGTTCTGAGGAAAGGCTTGAACTGCGCTTGGGCAGCTAAGTTCGCCTACTTGTTCTTCCATGACTGGCAAAATAGGAATATCTGAGGAGGAACTGACCTTTCATTTGAGACAAAAGTGAGATACAGACCAAGTGTACCAGCAGAGTTACACTCCTTCCACAGTCCAAAGCAGGGTCGATAAAATAACGTGAAACTGAGCTTCTCTCAGTGATCTACAGACATGTGATCAGTAAACACATGCTTAGTTTTCTCCATGTTCCTGGGTTGTTTTCTGATAAACACAATAAGTGACAAACGATACATTAGGATTCTCAACAATTGGAAGAGAGCTATTTTCCCCTAATTCTCTGAGATTTCCTGTGTTTATCAAGATCCCAAATAGAAAACCCAACCAAGAGGACTGAGTATGGATAATCCTCAATGTCTAGTTCCTCAAGGGATTAGAGTCTTGGGCTGTTAGGATCGGAACACAGGTATACTTTCTCAGTTCATTCACCTTTACTTTTATTTCCAAAGATTCTGGCATTAGTGTTGATTCTTCTGTGATATTTCCTAAAATTACTACAGAAAATTTTGACAGTTAAGAATTTCCACCCAGGGGTAATGTGTATCCTTTGACCTTCCCTTTCTAAATCATGACCCATTTTTATTTTTTCAGAGGAATCTGACCGCATGCCCTGCACACTAGACTGTAGGTGTCACATTCATTTACATATTAGATATCTCATTTGAATGCTTCAATAATTAGAAAAAAATCACCTCTTTTGAAACAAAGCCACAATTTCTAGTTATTTCTGTATCATTTAAAATAAATTAAAAGTATTTAGATTCTGCCTGATTTCTTCTAGTTGTTTTGGGAGCAGCAAGATGTGTGAAACACTGTCCTGTGCTTTGCCAGTTTACACATTAGTTTCCGAGACATATTACAGTTAATAACTGGAGAATAGGAGTGTCAGACTGGGCCCTCATGAATGAATAGGAACATGTTTCCAGCAAAACAATGTGGCACATTGAAGTAGCCGCAATTGGGTAGGTTTGTGACCAATCATAGGTATGTACAGAAGCACATGGTGAACTATAAATAAAGCAAAAATCTGGTGAGATGTGGAAGACACTGTAAATATTAACTCATGGCAGTATGAATGAGGTCTGCATTATCAGGAGTGGAGGTGCTATGTCTATTCAATGCTGATTACATTCTAGCCACCTCCAAAAATCTTCTCTCCAGTAGTGTAGATTCAAAAGTTCAGAAAATTATTTAGTTTCATCCACTTAAAATATCTGAAATTTTGACAAACGTGAAAGTTAAAAAATGCTGAAATACAGAGGCATGTTTGTTTATATTAGTTGTAGCCTGTGAAGCACACAATGGCTCAAAAATTTAGAAGCTCTTTTTCTTTCTATACATAAGTCACGGTTCCTCAAGGAACTTGAAATTTTTTATATGATCTATATTTAGGAAATGAAAATAATGAAATTCACTATCAGTATAGGAAGTGTTTTAAGATCAACTTAATATTTATAAAGTAATTTAATAAAAATACAAGTCCATTAGTGCTGTAAAAATTACTAGTTAAAAGCTTTGTTATGGATTTTTATTAAAACATTCTTTTAGTGATCACTCTTCTAGTGAGCCTTATAATTAAAAAGTAGTTCTTTCACTTATGAAGTCCATGCTCTATGTGAGTGGGCAGAATTCCATATTATATTCCATTATTCATTTTCTTCTTGTTTTACACAGTCATTTAACTTCCTCCAACACTCATGTGTACAGCTAAGGAGCTCAGTGAGTCAAAGCAGATGATGAGACCTCGATGCACCTTCCATGCAGAACTCAGTGTTTGACACTGTTTTCTTAAGGAAATAATCCAAAGATTTGCAAAACAACACAAGGCATCAAGGTTTAGTGCTGGTCCCTGAATTACAATATTAAATTATGTATTGAAAAGTAATTAGGCACACAGTGTTCTGTGATAATCATCATCATCATTGTATCATATTGCTTTCCATTTGAATTAGCATGAAAATGAACAAAGAGCCAACCACAGAGTAAAGATGAGTAGCTTTCCTTAAGCATTAACTGCCTTGGAAACAGCTTGTCTGAAATCTAAACTAACTGCTATTCTCAGATAGTGGTATTTGGGTGTTTGGGAACTTAAAATTTTAGAGTTAGTCCTAGGAGAGCATATTACATAATATTAGATGCTTTGAAAACATGTTCAAAAGATGCCTGAAAACTAAGTGTGCAGAAAGCACAGACATCTTTGATTTAGGGAAAAAATCCACAGAGGTATGAATATTATGGCACATTAGAGTAACTGCAGTTGGGTAGGTTTATTGCCAATCATAGGTATTTGCAGAAATGCATGGTAAAATATAAAACAGAAATTTTGGTGAGATGTGGGAGCCTCTGTAAATATTAAATCACGGTGATATGAAATGAGATCTGTATCATCAGGAAGATCCACAAAAGTATGAAGAGAGAGAATGAAAGTATGAAAATGAGGTAGGTTCACAGGTGATAACCCCAATGTCATGTAATTCAAGCTTGACTCAAAGCACTAATAAGTAGTCTAAATGTAGAGGGAAGATCCATACACAAAATATTACAATTAGCTTGGTAAGATGTATTGATGAATGAAATATGAGGATTAAAGGAGGGGAAGAGTTAATTTAAGAAAACAACTACTCAGACTTTACCTTAAAAATATATAGTAAGATTACACTAACCAAGCTAGAGCTAATGGACAGAAGCAGGCTAGTTGGAGAAACATTCTGTGACTTGCTTCCGAGATATCCATCTGGCAGCCGAAGCCATTCACAGGGGCTTTGCACTGGCTTAAGCTTCTTCAGTGTCCAGTGAAGGAAATCAAAGGTGTGGCTGCTGTCATCCGAGACTGTACAAATCAAAAGCAAAAAAAAAAAAAAAACAAAACGGTAGAGGGCTGGATCCTTTCACCCACCAATATTCAGAGTGAGTCTCCAAAGGTGATTTAAAAGGATTCCAGGAGATTAGTAGAAAGACACAGGGTTAGGAGGAGAAAGATGTAGATTTACTGTAAACACTGAGCAAAAAGCACTAATGTCAAAGGCCAAAGTGAAGATGAGCTTAACCTTCTGGATTAATTCAGAAGCCACTGATGAACTTTGTCAGAAATGTCGTGATCAGTAATCAGAGGCAAGAGTCTTATTGCAGTGGATTCCAGAATAAGAAAAGGGGCTGAACTAGAGAGATGTTGATTGTATTTTATTAACCTGATTAAGAAACCATGAAAAAGAAAAGAACTAGTTATTAAAAGGTCATTTGGTATTGGTACATTGTTTTTCTTTGTTATTTTCTTTTCATTTGGGGAATACTTTCATGTTTTTGTTGTTTGCTTTATTCTTAGTCTTTTTAAAATGAGTAGTAAGGAAAGAAAAATGAAAATATGAAGGTAGCTAGCTAGGAGATAGACTGAAAAATTTGAAATTCAAGATATTAAAAATCCATACGTATTTCTTTAAAAAGTTATAAAGTAATGGAAGCACAAAGTGAAAGTAGTCCACTCCATAAATTATTTGTGAAGAAGAATAGTTTTCCATCTCTTGACTCTCATATTCCTTAATATTAACTTTCTAGTTCAACCCAAACAACCTCTATTCTAATATCCTCCACATATTGCTAGTGGTTTAATCTTATAGGTGAGATCATAAAATACAATGTATTTAAATAACTTTATTAATAGTAAACACATTGGCATTAATCCTATAAAAATGCTCCACTTTGTTTGGAACATACTTAGACCATTTCCTGAAGCAGTTCCAGAAACCTTCTTTATCAAATGTTCAAGGTGGGATAGGAAATATGGGGAATGCTGCAGCCTATGCCATGCAAAGGAAAAGCACGTTCCTAAAAGCATTAAGGTGTATCATCACCTACCTTCTTCTGTGGATCTGGCACCATGTAATTTATCTCTTCCCCGATTCAAAATAAGCATAAAAGGTAAAAGTTTTGCCTTAATTTAGAATGCTGAGGCATGCATGACATTATAATTAATGATACTTCCCAAAAGAAACTCCAAAATTGCTTGAGCCCATGGCAAGAACACTGGAATACATGTGTCCAAATGAAAGGAAACATGTTAGACTGACTAATAGTAACATTTTTCTGTAATAAAAATTTCAAAATGTAAACATTCACCCTATTTTGTGATCATGGTTCATTTATTAATTAGACTTTGTTTTGGAACTTGCAGATTTATTCATATTCATATGTATAATGTTTGTTACAGAAGTGAACTATCATATATGATATAACTTGCATTCAAAAGATCATCTCATTGATATCTTTTCAGGAATGTAAATTTATATCACACTCTTACTGATAGCTGCTTTCTAATGACTGTTTAGTGTGCATTTTATTAACTATTACTTTAGAGATCCTTAGCTTGCTGCCAAAGTTTGCTAGGAGAAAGTGCTTTTAGAAGAGTCAGAAGTAGATGAATTTCACACACTATGTATATTAACTAATGTGTATAGGTCACACCTACACATACGTCTTTTAGAGTGTGCTTTTATTTGTTAAAAATTATTGATGTTATACCACTTACACATAAAAATGAAAACCTGATAAATTTTGTAAACTAAATCTGCTTTGTAAGCAGTATCTAGATCAAGAAACATCACATTATCAGAATCCCAGGAGCATCTATATTTTTCGTGGGTTTTACTTACTTTAAATGTGATCACTCAATTCTACAATAGCTCACTTTGCACATTTTTAAATTCTGCATAAAACTAAATGCAAACTGTAGTGTTTTGTGTCTTCTGCTCAGAATTTTGTGATACCCTTATTATTGTATATAGCTGTGCATACATTCCCATCACTGTACAACCCAATATTTCTCTGTTTACTACATAGCACAACTTATTTATCTGTTACTTCACAACAATGCTGGGTATTTCTAGTTTTCAGCAAGGCAGTACTGTAGTGAGGACAGTCATATTTCTTCAGTGTGTGTGTTTGGATTTTTCTTGAGCATATTTGGGAGAGACGTTGAGTACAAAAGCTTTAGGCTGTTAATATTTATGAGAACCAACAAGAATGGATTAATCGAGAGTTATGTATGAGAAGCAATGTGGAAGTTAGAGAGAGGTGAGACGGGGTGGTTAAACTCTTCAAATATAGTCATTCTTGTTAAACTCAAATATGCCAGTGTTTTGCAACTTTGTAAAAAAGAAAGTTACAATGCTTTCCCTCCCTGTCAGTTTCATCAACTAAGTAGCAGAAATAATAAATACATTTTTGTAGGATGTATGTAATGCCTGGTGAGCATTTAAAAATAAATGAGTCTAGCTACTGTCTTGTAGTCACTTCTACTAATATCAGTCTAACCTCTCTTGGAATCAGAAATGAAAGAAAGACTGAAAGAAGGAGGCTAGATTGACATTAACTGTCACCCAGGCTTTGCTGGCCCATCTATTTTAAATTCATCAACATACGAAGCTGAGGAATTAAGATGATTTGGAAAATATAAACATTTGCCATCTAATACCCATGACACCAAACTGCCTAGAAAGTTAGAGAACTCGGGTTGTAGGGAGCAAAATCAGCGGTGAAATCTCCCTTCACAAATCAGTTGTTTTGAGCAGCCTGTATCTTTTCATTGTTAGGAAGGATCACTTTATGTCATCAGTTAACTTTTTCCTATCCTTATTCCTTCCTTAAAAAAAAAAAAATCTCTGGCATGCCTTTTTATTCCCTCCATGGCCCACATCTGGGACTGATTATTTATTTTAAAACATTACCAATTATTACATTTAATTCTGCCCAGAGAGAATTTCTTCTGCTTTGGCCTTAAACAAATCTAAATAAAGACGTTTATTTTTGTTGACATATCAGTTTGCTAATTTCATTATAAAATTTCTCTGTGCACAGTCCCACCCCTCTCTGTAGAGAGTGAGAGGAGAATGTTCTTTAGCCTTTGTGATTCTCTGCAGAGAGCTCAGGAAAAATCACACCTGACTTTTCCAGACTGTCTGTGCTTCGTAAAGACGCTCAGGGTTGTGGTCCTGCAGAATCCTTCACAAGAGAGGCTCTTTCAGATTCCAAGCGTTTGGGTTTTATCCCCTCTTCACTAACGGTTAAGTTTTACAGTGTATTTCTCTCCATAAAATTCTTCCCTGGATCTGCTCAGAGGTTTTTAATTCCAGGGACTTCTTTTTCTTGCTGGAGAAAATTTTCAGTAGTAATTTCTCTTGTCTTGAATTAGGTTTGCATTTTTCATACATAGTATTTTCAGGCTACTTTGGATGTAATCTCTCTAGGGGGATGGCATTTGTAGAGCTCATATACAAGAAATCCAACTGTTTCTACTGCTTTTATTTTCCATTTACATGTTCTGAAGTTTAAGTAATCAGCCAAATTCTGTCAGGTAATAGGTGGACAGAATTCCAGTGAAAAAGGTGATGATAGAATTCCACTTATTATAATTTTCTAAATCTAGTTTTAATGAGATTCGGGAAGAGGGAGACAGTCATAATATACAAAGTGACAACCTGGAAATAGGGAACATCTTAATGACTTCAAAGGCATCAAAATAAAGGAAAATTCTTTAAATATAATAGGATTATAATAATCAGTGTAATCTTTTTATTCATCAATACAGTTAACTAAAAATTTAATGCAAAAAAGAGATTTTTTCTTCCAATAATAGCTACATTAATTCTAGTAGTACACATTTTAATATTTTTGTGTCTTAATGCAATAAACTTTTAAACTCTATCTACAGTATTGCTTTCTCTGTCGCTAGAAATTTTCATTTTTGGAAATCAACACAGCCTACATTTCTATTTTCAAGACTTGGATTTTGTTTTATTTTTCAACATTGTGAACCACAAATTGCGATATAAAAACAAGAAATACATTGTGGAGTAGAGGAATGGGCTCTAAACTACTAGTATAAGTATGCATGTTCTGAAGTCTTTTAATGCTAATTTCCCTCCTACAAAACAGGATTGCAGTGTGCAATCTAAAATTTTTACTAAACAGAATAATAAGCAAACAATGAATTCTTGAAAAGTCAGTTCATCTTTTCATCTACAAATGAGGATTATGGGAAACCACTTTCTGTGTAAAAATTTATCACATGAATTCTAACACAGGTAATGTTGGCTACAAAGAAAAAATTGTTTATAAAAATATTTTCCTAAAAGTTAGTTCACTGTTAGGGAAAACTGAATATCTACATATAAAAAATAAATTTAGGCTCTATCCACATACTACATACAACAATTAACTTTTAAGTTGATTTTATTGATACATTTTATATATACATTATGATCACAATCAAAATTGAGAATTTGCACCAGTTCATGACAGATCTTAATTCTCATTTTTCCCATTTTCCTTCCTTCACTACAATACCCACCACCTATATACATAAATTTGTTTCCTTTTCTATCATTCAATTGTTCTTTCCCTCCTTACATACCCTAAATCCCTCTTCCCTTTTCCTTTTGAACATTGTCTTCCTACTTCATAAGTCCTATCCTATATTTTGGAAGTTATTTACACCTTCAGTTTCCCACACCAGAAAAAATGTTATAGTATTTGCACATCTGTATCCTATTTATTTCACTTATGAGTATGTCCTGAAGGTACATCCTTTTGAGTATAAATGATTCAAATTTATCATTCATTATGTCAGAATAATACTCCATTTTCTAACAAAACCACATCTTCTTTATCCAATTTCCTGTTGATGGGCATTTGGAATGTTTCTAAGCTATCACAAACTAAGCTGCTATGAACATGGGTGCACATGTGTCACTGTGATATGAATCTTTTTTTTTTTTTTTTGAGACAGGGTCTCGCTTTGTAGTAGTTCAGGCTGGCTCTGAGCTCACTGTGTAGCTCAGGCAAGCCTGGAACTCAGCAATCCTCCTGTCTCTGCCTCCCCAGTGCTGGGATTACAGGCGTGAGCCACCATGGCCGGCACTGTGGTATGTGGTATTGATGGCTGGTGGGCGTGAGTCTCCATGCCCAGCACTGTATGTGGTTACCGGGGATCGAACTCAGGACCTTGCGCTTGCAAGGCAGGCACTGGAACTACTGAGCTAATCCTCGAGCTAATCCTCCGGCCCCAGTGATATGAATCTTTTAATTATTTTGTGTACATACCTAGCTGGGAAATGTCAGTGTCAAATGGGACTTGAGGAATCTCCACACTGATCTCCATGGTGGTTGCACCAGTTTACATTTCCACCAAGAGTGGAAAAGGATTCCTTTCTCCCTGCAGCCTCCCTAGCATAGTTGGTGATTTCATGATAGCAGCCATTCTTTGTAGAGTGAGATGGAATCTGAGTGTTGTTTTCATCTTCATCTCTTGAATGACCAGTGATGTTGAGTATTTCTTCATAAGTCTCTTAGCTGCTTTTATTTCATCT
Organism: Thryonomys swinderianus; assembly: GCA_004025085.1. Taxonomy (NCBI): domain Eukaryota; kingdom Metazoa; phylum Chordata; class Mammalia; order Rodentia; family Thryonomyidae; genus Thryonomys; species Thryonomys swinderianus. The sequence goes on along the minus strand of PVIC010010274.1, from coordinate 30,763 downwards.
TAAAAATGTTTGTTCATTTTAGATATCCATTTTTGAATTGAGTTTTTAAATTGGAAGTTTAAAGTTCTTTATACCTTCTAGGTAGTAGCCCTTTGTCTGAAAAACCGCTGTTTTTTTTTTTTTTTAACCACACTGTAGGTTGTCTTTTCTCTCTGCTGTTGGTTTCTCTTGCTGTGCAGAAGCTTTTTAACAAGATGAAATCCCAGTTATCAATTCCTTCTGCTAGTTCTTGTTCTGCAGAGGTTTTGCTTATAAAGTCTTTCCCTAAACAAATGCCTCCATCCTATTTTCCAGCAGCTTTAGTGTTTTTTAACATTTAGGTCACTAATCCACTTTGATTTGAGTTTAGTGCATAATGAAAGAGACAGATTTAGCTTTAGTCTTTGGCAACCAGTTTTTCAGAATTTTTGTGTTAAAGAGGCTATCTTTCCTCCAGTAAGGCTATTTGGCTCCTTTGTCAAAGGTGAGGTGGCTTAGTGTATCTAGGGTTGTTTCTGCATCTTCTAGTCTGTTCCACTCATCTGCAAATCTTTCTTTTTACCAGTACCAGGCTGTTGTTATCATAGTGGCTTTGTAGTATAGTGTCAAGTACAACAATTAAATTGTAATGAATCAAAATGCAAATGTAAGAGATAAAAAGACAAAACTCACAGGAAAAAAAAGGAAAAGTTCCATGAGTATATTTTGTCAGTGATTTCTTGGGTAATGACTTCCTTTCAGAGGACTTTACTCTCTGGATCTCAGTAACTCCAGGAAAAACAAACACCTGAGAAAGTAAATGGGAGGTAATGTCCTATGCATGAAAAATTCTCCAAAGCTGAACATATCCACTATCTACAAATATCTCCCAAAGAGACTATCTTGTTATATATATGACTCAGAAACAAATTAAGAAAGAAGTCAGTCAATTTTCATTAAAATTTAAAAAGCAAACTTTTCCAACCAGTTTAATGTAAGTTAACCTTAATTCCTCACATTCATTTTTAAATTTTTAGGCATTGTCTTAATTTTCTTTTTTGATTTAGTTTTAATAATGCAAAACATTAAAAATTTTTAAAAATTAAAACTGTCAGCAAGGGCCAGAGGGTTAGCTCAATGGTTCCAGCGCCTGTCTCGCAAGTGCAAAGTCCTATGTTCAATCCCCGGTAACCACATAGAATGCTGGGCATGGAGACACACCCACCAACAATCACCACCGCGTACCACAATGCCGGACGTGGTAGCTCACGCCTGTAATCCCAGCACTCGGGAGGCAGAGACGGGAGGATTGCTGAGTTCGCGGCAGCTTGCCTGGGCACCATAGTGAGTTCAGGGCCAGCCTGAACTACAAAGCGAGACCCTGTCTCAAACAAAACAAAACAAAACAAAACAAAACAAAACAAAACAAAACAAAACAAAACAAAACCTGTCAGCAAATGAAAATCATAGAAGTCTGTCTGCCATTCCTGCTTTCTCATAGAGCTATATATTTATTATAGTTTTCCTTATGTCATTACTGTTTTCCTTAGAAAATGTAACTGACACGTTGACACATTTACTCAGTGTACATACATATAAACACATAAAAACACATTTCTCTTGCAAAGAATGCAAATGTTTTCACATAAATAGTACGAAAAAATGCTGTTATGTACTTTAATGGAAAATGTACACAAGATCTTTCTAATCTTTCATAATAATCTACTTGGAAGTAAGTCTGATTTGATTTTTATCTGTTGATAAAATGTGGATTATTTTCAGTCTTAGATGTGACAATGTCACGATATTTTGTGCATGTATTATTATGCATTATTGCAATGCATCCTAAAGATGGATGGCTACAAGTAGAATGAAGTACTTATACATGTCACCTGAGAGAAACAGACAAATTCTCCCCCAAAGGAATGGCAACATTTGTATTCCAGTTAGAGATAGTCACTGAAAATGGCTTTTTTGTTGTTGTTGTTGTGAGTTTGCTATTCTCGAAAATTATGAGCTTCAGTTGTGGTGATCCTGAGGCTCTAAATATCGTCTTTGCAAAACAAAGATTTGGTTCTTTCCCTGAGCTATTAGCTGCTGTTGAGTGCTTGCTATATTGGAACTCCCAGGTATAAATGAGTCGATGCTTCAACCCCAACTCTTTCCTAAGGGTAAATTGGGTAGAGTTGTCTTTTAGTTTTTCTGTTGATTTTTTTTGCTCAACTATTTCAAATTACCAACTCCTCAATATTTCTGCATTTACAGCTGTATATTCTTTAGTGATAAGGAAGGTTTCCATTATTTTCCAGGAAGTCTAGAGCATATATCTTTATAGTTTATACTGGATCTAAAGGTGTTTTACAGAAGAAACTCTGATAGTTTGTGTTGTGAAATAAAACTTTTGGTGGAAGTTTTTATTAATGCATGTTTTAAAACTATTCATTTTCCATACTGGTTCTTTTCTTATTAATTAATGTTGACTGAATTTTTCTGTTCTAAATTGCTACAGCAGCTATTTCCAAGGTATTTATATTTATTAATTTATTTTCTAATCCACCAAGTTCAGAATGTATTAATTCTATTCATTAGAATCCACCATACACATTAATTTCTTTTCTCGCATTATTTATGGTTAAAATTGTAAACGTTTCTCAGACACATACTCTTTTCATGTCTAATAAGTAAACTGTTCAGAGCTTATTATTTTCATTATAGATGTAGCTATATCAGCTACATTGTTATATGTAATACTTCTGTAAAAGTTAATTACACCCTATAAGTTATTTGTAAGTATTTTGAAATTGAATTTTCTCATGAATTATTTTACTTCATGACTTCATGCTATTTTATTACATTTTGTTTATATAACAGTAATCTTGATTATTCGTGTTTATTATGTGGAAATGTGAGTGTAGTGCAACCAAAATTTGGTAATGTCCCAAGGACAATAAAATATTCTGTGCTGTCCACTTACAGAGCTCAAACTTCACTCTGAATATAATAAACTAACCTTCCTCACTATGATTCTATTACTCCCCATTTGTGGTATTTCATGCGTACCCTGTATGGTTCCTTGATTAACTAATGCAAGAGTCTGTTACCAGGGGCACGTTTCAGCCAAAGGTGAGGCTCCACGGATGCGTTTTGACTGGCAGAAGTGAAGTTCCCCACATAATTTGTTCTGCAAGTTTACAAAAGTCATTGTGCCAGCGAGTGTTTGGTATATATTGAACACAGCCTTTTGTCTTTGGTCTAGCTTTAATATTAGTTCTGTATGATGGGGCCATTATTACCTGTTGGACTGTGAAGTCTTTAATGAAAATTCTTTGCACCATGGATGTTTCTTATTAAAGATATTTGTGTCGGCTTCTTATTTATGGGGCTGTGCTGTTTCAAAGAAGTGGCCTATATTTTTCTTTTAGCCTGGCTTTAGTATCAACATTCAAACGTGCCTTGCTAAGAAGAAAGTTCTAAGTGTAAATTGGCAAAATTCTGCTTTGTGTCCATCCTGCAGCCAATGGAACATAAAGCACAGTTGTTAAGAGATTAGGATTAATTCTAATCCTCATATTTTCCTTTATGTGTTCTCTTCTACTTTGATCATTCAGTATGGATTCTTGAAATCATAGATTTCCCTTTTTGAGATGCTATTTTCCTAAGAATTTCTACTTGAGTTCATTTTTAAAAAATAATCAAATAGGTTTTGTAAATAAGACTAATTGAAATTTTAAAGTTCTCCTATCTCCAAATTAGTAAAATACTGGTGCATCATTTTAGCAGTGTGATTTATTAAACTTTATGAATGTTACAAGTCCAACAATAAGAGCAGTGGACCAGGAGGCAAGGATAGAAATAATGAGAACTGCCTCTTAAATTATTTATATTGAGAGGACAAAGAAGCATGCCCCCCGGCTTATCTCTCATTGTCCACACCTGTAGAGGTGGGTTAGATACATTCAAATAATCGAAGAGTCAGATGTATAATGTCCTTCAGCTACTGTGGTTTGTATTACTTGCTGTGGTAAATTACTTTTAATTTTTAATTAAGTTGACTGGTACATCTTAATTATACGTTATAATTTCCATTCATCCTTGGGCATTTGTACTTGTATGTGGTATGTTGTAGCTCTTCTTTTTCCCATTCTACTCCCCTCCTTTCTATGCCTACACACCTGCCTCCCTATTTAGACAAGCTCTCTGTTTTTCCCCTGCTTCACATTTTTTCTTTTGCTCCCCATCCTCTTTGAACATTTTCTTATTTCACCATATCAATTGTACATTGTGATCCTCATTTATACTTTGAGTTTCTCACACCAGAGAAACTGTTTGGTATTTACACATCAGTGTCCTACGGATTTCACTGAACAGTATGGTCTCAAGATTCATCTATTTGGCTATAAATGTCTCTAGTTAATTATTTTCCTGGCTGAGTGATACTCCATTTTATATTAAAAAAATCTTTTTTTATCCCATCACCAATTGATGGGTATTTGGCATTTTCCAAAACTTAGCTATTATAAACTGTGCTGCTACAAACATGGGCATGCATATATTGCTGTTGTATGATACTTTAAATGGGATTTTTAATCTTTTTTTTTGAGGAATCTCCACACTTATTTGTACAGTGATTACACCAGTCTGCATTCTTACCAACAGTCGTGAAGGGTTCCTTTCTCTCACAGCCCCACCAGCAGTTTTTTTTTATTTTAATCGTTATTGCTACATTATTTATACACATCATGATCACACACAGTATCGAGGATTTGTACCAGACTATGACACAATTTAATTCTCATCTTTTCACATTCCTCCACCCACCTAACCCCCCTGCACCTATATACATAAGCTTTGTTTCCCTTTTTTGTTACCATAATTTTTCTTCCCTTTGTTACTTGCTCCTACACCTCGTGTCCCTGCCAGCAGATTAATTGGCTGATTTCTCTATAGGAGCTATTGTTTATGAAATGAGATGGAATCTCAGAATTGTTTTCATTTGAATCTCACAGTTGAACATTTCTTCGTATGTTTGGTTGTAGGTTCTACTTCTTCATCACAGAAGTATCTGGTCATTTTAGAGGAATGTTTATGGGCGGGGTTTTTAATTGTGAGCTATGATTTTTTAAATTTTTTTTCATATACTAGATAGTAATTATCTGAGGCAAAACTGATAAAAATTTTGTCCCACAATGCAGGTTATCTCTTCATTTTGTTAGCAGTTTCTCTTGCTGTATAGAAGCCTTTTAATAGCATGAGATCCCAGTTGTTGATTCTATGTGTTAGTTTTCATGCTACTGAGGTTTTGTTCTTAAAGACTTTCGTTATGCCAATATCTTCTAGAGTTTTACCTAACCTGCCTTCCAGCAGGTTTAGTGTTTCTGTTTTAATATTTAAACATTTGATATATTTTATTCTAATTTAGTGCATGGAGAAAGATATGGGTCTACTTTTAATCTTTGGCAAGTTGAAAAAAGACAGCCAACATCATATTAAATGGTCAGAAAGTGAAATCTTTCACCCTAAAATCAGGAATAAGACAAGGATGTCCACTATTACCACTCTTCTTCAATATACTTCTGGAAACATTGGCCATAACAATTAGACAAGAGAAATAAAAACAGTTAAGTAATGAAATTAAGTTGTCATTATTCGTGAATGCCATGATACTCTATACAAAGACATCCCAAACTCCCCCAAAAGTCTTCTAGACTTAATAACAAAATTCATTAGAGTAGCTGAATACAAAGTCAAAACTCAAAAATCAGTAGCCTTCTTGTTCACATGCAACAGACTCATTGAGAGAGGAACTGATAAATAAAACTCCTTTCACAATAGCATTCAAATAAATGAAATACCTAGGATTCAGTCTAATGAAGGAAATTTTAAAAATCCCTCTCTTCTGAAAACTACAGCACTCTGAAAAAAAAGATTAAAGAGGATATCAGAAAATTGAAAAACTCCCCTTGTTCCTCAGTAGGAGAACCAGTATAGTGAAAATAGCCATCCTTTCAAAACTGCTGTACAGATTCAATGCAATCCTGATTGTAATGAAATTTCCTCATATGTTGTCTTTCATCTATAATTTTGTATGCCACTTATATAATCTCTGCATCAAAATTTGTCTGTTGAAGCAAGTAATAAACCCAACTTGTTCAACTATAGTTGTGGTCATGTTGTGTTGAGTGGACAATATTGAAAAAAAACACCAACAGTTATTTAAATATGTTTAAGATCAATGTGAAAGTATTCTCAGATAACATAAAAGATGCTGTAATATAAAAGATACTTTATAAGTCCATGAACGTATACTTCTTTATAACATAAAAAGGATGTGGAGAAGATAGATCAGGAACTTAATGTCAGATTTCAAGACCCAACCCCCAGCCCAGTTTTATGCATTTTCCTAGATGCTCCGTGCTGCAAGCTCTTGGGAAGGGAATGCTACATCTGTGTACAGCAGTGGGGACCTAATGAGGGGCCTGTGACTTCTCTGCTGTGAATCCATATGAACTCAGCAAATCTTCCTGCCCTCAACTTCTTCAGAGTAGATTGGAGAAAATGCTGAGGGATGTGTCTCAGATCAGTTGTCAGAATAATGTTCCTGAGGCTGGTGAGTACTGATTTTCAGAGTTCTTTTTCCCTCCTTAATGACTCAAGGCCTGTGATACTCCTTACACTGAGAATCCGCCTCATGTCACAGCCCTGGGGTTCGAAAGGCTCAGACAAATACATTTCACTAACAAGTTTTTATTTTTCACAAGTTACAGACCATCAAACACGAATAAATTGATAGAAATTCCATTAGAGAACATTGATTTTATATCATATAGGTCAAAATAAATCAAAACATATATCTAGGATACACTTGATGTCAGAGGGAGCTGTCACTGTTTCAGAAGACAGCTTCAGAGAAAGGATGTAGGTGTTGAAGAGGCCAGCCATCCGAGAGAGTTTGGGATTCAACACCATGGCTAGTCAGAGTAGAAAGGCCTTTAGATTAAGGAGAGTCCACCCAGGAAACAGAAGAATGTAGTGATCTAAGTAGCACTGTCCCTTCACATACCTGCAATTTCAGTTCCAAGACAAAAGAACAGGTCATACCTGCAGTTGATTTGTTAAAAAAAAAAAAAAAGTTTACAAGTGTTATCATCTGGAGACTATTGTTATTTATTTTACATTTATTATTTAAAATATTTCCTCATTATTGTAACAAATTATATGCCTCTCACATTTTATTTGGCTGTTGGAAAAAGTATGAGATATTCTAAGAGCAAATTTATTTTAATTGTACATTTTTATGATACGATATTATAATTTAATGCATGTTTATAGGAAACACTGTTTATCAGTTTCCCACACATTCTAGTAAGTCTTTCTCACTGATAAATATAACTACTATGGGTAATAGGATAAAATAGGAAAAATACCATAGAAAATATAGAAGTGGCAATTTTTAAAGCCCTGTATCAAATATGTATGAATTTTATCCACAGAGCATTATAAAAATGTATTTAGATGATACTAATCTTTAAAACCTTGCATTTAAATTCAGGAAAATCATAGATGAGGCCACTAAATACTCAATACACTTATTGAAACAAAATGGTCCTTGTTGACATTTGTAAATCAGCTTATTAATTTTAATAGTGAGATTATAATACAGATAATAAATTATGATGCATTCAACTTTAAAAATGTTGTCCCACTCATTTCTTCACCCTATCCCTTCCCCAAAGACACTAAATAAATAATAAAAAATTGCTTTAAAATTTATGTCATATATATGTCTTTTTAAAATCTTTGAGATACTTGGCACGTTGATAGATGAATATATGACATGAATTTTTTTTTTTTTTGAGACAGGGTCTCACTTTGTAGTTCAGGCTGGCTCTGAGCTCACTATGTAGCCCAGGCAAGCCTCGAACTCAGCAATCCTCCTGCCTCTGCCTCCCGAGTGCTGGGATTACAGGCGCGAGCCACCACACCCGGCACTGATAGATGAATATATAACAATGGCTGGCTACTATGGGCAAGACTGTGAACTACAATATTACCATGACAATAAATATTCTGTGCTCCAGCCTCACTGAGTGCAACTTAGTGGAATACATAGGCTGAAGTTCATCCTATGTTAAATACTATGATATTTAAATGTTTGATAGATTACGTAGGTTGATATTCACCCTACTATTTTTCATCACATCAATTACAGTATTAAGCAGGAAAAAAATCCACTAAATGTTCTATGAAAATGTTATAGCTTTTCTGGCACACAATATCCACATATTTTCTGAATACTAAACAAGAAAAGAAATCCATTTATGTATGGTTGCAAGAGCTATTTCTTTTATGGCTATTGGCATATGATTGAATAAACACTTGGAAGCTTTAAAATCTGGTTTAGGTCTCAAAAATATAAAATTAAGAATAAAAAATAAACTGCTTCACATGCAAGCTCATCCATTTTTTCATGACATAACCAATAAATCAGGGAGTCCAGCTTCCTCATTAAAAAGAATCACCATGATTCCAAATTTGCAAGATGTAAGTGCCAGAAGTCTAATGCAAGAAGTGTTCTTAAATGTAATAAATGTAAATTTGAACAAATTTTAGCTTTTTAAAATCAAACTGTGTTTTAATAGTTTAGAAGTTTTTGAAGACAGATATCCAGTCACTTTACATAGATTGAAAATATGTATTAAAATAAAAATGTTTTTCAGATTACACTGAGATTATAACCCCACAGAGCATATTAAGTTGAGACTATCATTAGTTCGAAATGCGTTTTAAAATGAGACGTGCGAAGCAGCATAGCTCGGGACCACAGCAGAGTGTACAGAATCCCTTGTTCGCCCATGTGATCCTACAGCTGACTGGGAACCAGGGCTTTGTGCTGCCGCCCAGTCACAAGAGGATAGCCTGCCCCAGTTGCTATCCCAGGAAAGTATCAATGTTCCAAATGTAAAATGTGCTTTCTCATGAATGTATATTCCTTCTCATCATTATGAAACTGAAAAATTGTAAGTTAAGCCGTTGTTAGCTTGGGGAATCTTCCACTCACATGTGTGTAATAGAGCATTCATCTATTTTTTTGCAAAAAATTATTCTATTAGTAGATAGGTGTAGTACATAATGTTTGCATTCCTTGCGTGGGGTTGAGACCTGTGCATAATTATCTAGATTCCTTTCATCCTCTTTCCTCCCCCCATTCTCCTCCCTCCATCTCTGCATCTCTTCCCGTTTGTGAGAGATCTGTCTCCCAGCTTGCTATCATCTGTCTTTTGCTATGCTCTTTGTTTATAGTCTGAGCTTCTTGTGTAAGAGAAACCATGTGATATTTAAACCTGTACGTCTTATTTACCTTACTTAAAATTATGTTCTCAAGAGGCACTAATTTTCCTACAAATGACTCAAATTTATCTTTTGTGGGGTAGTAGTATGCCATTGTATGCACACACATTTTCCTTTATCCATTCATCTATTGGTGGACTTATATGCTGCTTCAAAGGTTTAGCTATTAAGAGGATTTAACTTGTTGAATTGAATTTATTATTATATTGTAGGTGTATATTATAATCACATCCATCACTGAGAGTTTGTACCCGTACATGATACATGTTGTTTCTTACTTTTTCTTATTTTTTAAATACTGCCCTCAGTACTTAATTTTTTATAAAAATAGAAAACATTAAGTAGGATAAGGATAAATCAAAACTACATATAAAATTAACACTGCAAAATGTAAAATCTGTATTCCTTAATATTTTTAAAAACTAATAAAATTAAACAAACATAGTTATTATTTCTGTGAAATTATCACAAAGCGATTATTGTGCAGTCTTCAAAAGGAGACTGCTAATACATGTGAAAATAGCCCAGAGATGGTACAATGAAGTTAAATGCCTTAGAATCAAAGTTATAAGATGAAGATAAAATTAATGCAGGCTGCATCTAGTTCCTGAACAACTGCATAAACTACCAAAAAAAAAAAAAAAACCCTATGTGCTGCCTTTGCCAGTACTCACTGTCTGGACAGCTATAAACACACTCACAGCAAGGATGATGCAGAAAACTCTGCATACTTTGAAGTGCAAATCTTCAAAGAGGTGCTGAAAGTTCTCTTGCATATTCCATACAGCACAGAATTCTTTAAAACATGTAGCGATCAAAGGTGCTTATCACATATGCATCTAAATATGTGCTTATTCAGCCCTCTCATCTTTTATCAATTCTATTACTAACTGCACAGTAACTAATGTACTAATTAAAAGGATCAGATACATTCCAAAGAGGCATGTAGTACATGTTCAGGTGTAGGTTTAAGGATTAATTTGATTTCTAGATTTAGTCCATTTCACTATGTAGAGAAAAGACATTTTTGAAGTATCAAGTTGTGTCACTATATTGCATTGTCACTAAACATAGGGAAAATGCAGTTTAAGAGAAATATTTAGGGAATAAGGAAATGACTATCAAAATAAGCAGGTGAGCATATTTTTATCCTTCTCAGAGATAATTTTGGAATTTTTGTTCATGGTAAATGCTTAACAAGTCTTTATATATTACTATTAATGATTTCTGGTTAGAAAGTATCAGCCATAGAATTATTCTTCTATTTTGAGAATTTAAGTATATAAGTGGCTTTATTGTATAGTATTAACCTATATCTTAAACTAATTTTATTAGATCAAGTACACTTGGTATATTTCAATAAAACAATTCTTAAAGTAATCTAAGTAATTAAGAAAACCGACTTATCTTCCTCTCTACTGTATTATCTTGTAATCGGTTTCCTTAATAAACCATAAAATATTGTTTATTTTATTTATTAAAGCCTGCATAAAATAAATGACCAAATAATAAATGGGAATCAAAATTTCCATAAATGCTTTTCTATTCATTGAAAGTAGAAAATAATTATTTTTCTAGACAGGGTTTTAAAAAATGAAATAAAATAATAATTGGGTACTCTATACATTCCATTCAGAGATATTCCAAACTCTTTAGTCTAAAAAAGTAAATAATACTATGAATCAGCTACTAAAATATGTCTATATAAAAATACACACATCCATGCTGTGCGTGGTGGCTCACGCCTGTAATCCCAGCACTCGGGAGGCAGAGGCAGGAGGATTGCTGAGTTCCAGGCTTGCCTGGGCTACATAGTGAGCTCAGGGCCAGCCTGAAATTACAAAGCGACACCCTGTCTCAAAACACACACACACACACACACACACACACACACACACACACATCCACCTTTTCATTTAATAAGGGTTAGAGAAGGTAAAGAACATCTTGACAATTTTCTTCTGAAGTTGTTTCTTAAAAATCATGGAGTGGGAAGTCAAACCAGGCCAGGGAAAGATGGTCAAGTGAGATTTATCCAAAGGATACAAGAATAGTTCAACATATACAAATTAATCAATGTGTCATATAACACAACAAAATGAACAAAAACTATCTGATCATCTCACAGCTCTAGAAAAGCTTCTGATAAAGTTCAACATACCTTCAGAATGAAATTTTTCAGCAAGTTAAATATAGAATGAATGTAACATCACAACAATAAGAACCAGGTTTTACAAAGTCAGGACCAACATTATACTGGATACTCATTTAATCACCACTTAAACTTATATCTTTCTGCAAGATCTGGGTCAACAAGTTGTCCACTTTTACATATGTAGTACTAGAACTCAGCATAAGAATGATTAGGAAAAAAAAAAAACAACTGTTGCTGGGAATGTAGACTGGTACAACCTCAATGGAAGTCAGTGTGCAGATTCCTAAAAAAATTAGGATTAGTGGTTCCATTTGACCCTGTTATTGCCCTGCTAGGAATATGCACAAAAGAATTAAAAGAATCGTATCATAGTGACATATGTGCACCCATGTTCATAGCAGGTCAGTTTGTAATAGCTCAATCTTGGAAACAACCCAAATGCCCATAGGCTGGAGACTGGATAAAGAAGATGTGATTTTTCTATTAAATGGAGTATTATTCTGCCTTAAAGATTGATAAGTTTGACTCAAAAGGATGTAACTTCAGGACATACTCATAAATGAAATAAATAGGTCACAGATGTGTAAATATCATATCTGTTCTCTGGTATGAGAAACTGAAAATGTTAATGAGTTCTAGAATATATGATGGTTATTGTGAAATAGAAAATATTAAAAGGGAAACGTGGAGGTGTAATGGGTAAAGAAAAAATGTGATGGTTATAAAAAGGGAAATAAAACATGTATTTAGGGGGTGGGGGTTGTTGGGTGGGTAGGGAAATGGAAAAAATTAGAATTAAATTGTATCATATACTGGTAGAAATTCCCAATATCGAATATGATTATGAAATATTGTGTATGTGCAGTGTACCAATACAGATAAAAATCTAAAAAAATAAAAGAAGAAAGAAAAATAATTAAAGAATATCTAAGTAGATAAGATGTAAATGAAGATGCTTACAGGAGAGGACAGGATTTAATATTTAGAAAAATGTAAAGATCCTACATGTGTGTCCACATTCATCATACACACACACACACACACACACAAATTAAGAACAGATTAGGAATTTTACTAAGTTTCTCAGTACAAAAGCAACAGACAAAAATTAACAACATCCTTATGGTCTAATAAAGAATTTGGTGGAAAGGAAGTCAAAAATGCAATCGCATTTACAAAACCTAAAAGTCTTTTCTAGTAATAAATGTAGTGAAAAAGCTGAAGCATTGTTAAAACCAAAATTACAAAATGCTGTTAGATGGATGTGGTTACACACATCTGTCACCCCAGCACTCAAGAAGCTGAGGCAGGAGGATCGGCATGAGTTCAGTGGTATGGCTTATGTTTTGTTGTCATTCCCTAAAGCCTCATGTAGACATGGCGGGGGCTTTTCAGAGGTGGCTGGATCTAGGGTGTGTGATGACTAAATTAGAGCACAGCCTGGTTTGGCATAGTTCTGAGTAAGGTTAAGACTGTGAGCACTGTATCTGCCTTAGGCCATGTAGAATTCATAAATATTAGAGACAGAAAGAGGGCTAGTGTGCTCTTTCCATGGGCTGATTCTCCTTTGTGATGCCCGTGTACTATATAACATGTTGCCTTGGAGTGAGCCTGCTCCGGACAGAAACCTCTACAAGCTGTGAGCTAAATGAATTCTTCCTCCTTTACCATCAAGTGTCAGATATTTTTTTCTCAGCAATGAGAAAAGTAACTATAAGTTGAGGCTTCCTTGGGCTCCACAGTGATTTCAGGGCCGACTTGGACCACCTAGTGAGACCTTGTCTCAAGGTACAGAAACAAAACAACAGTAAAAAAGACGTTACAAAATACTGATGGAGGAGAGGAAGGTGGATACAGAAATGTACATATGTAATCCCAGCACTCGGGGGGTGGGGGGCAGAGCCAGGAGGATTGCTGAGTTCAAAGTTTTCATGGGCTACATAATGAGCTCAGAGCCAGCCTGAACTACAAAGCGAGACCCTGTCTCAAAAAAAAAAAAAAAAAAAAGATGTTCAATTCAATATAATAAAAGAATGAATGGGGGAAAGCATGTGAATAATACAATTAAATTCTGCTTAAATGTCAATTCAACCATCTTTATTTCCAACTTCAAATTTTTTGAAAATTCTAGGCTCAGGACTATACTATATAATGTTCTTTGGCATTGAAAATCTTTATTATGTTCCGAAACCTGCTATCTGTAATGAATTATCCTCTTGTGCTCTGGGCATGCTGGCCCACTTACTGGGTTTTTAATTTGTTTGTTTTTGAGACAATCTTGCTACTCACCTCATGCTGGTCTTGAATTCACTACCTAGCACAAACTGGCTTCAAACTTGCTGTTACCCCTTGCCTCAACTTCTTTAGTGTAAAATCTGTTGTTTATAAGCTCTATGGTTTCTGTTATAATGTTAATGTTGGCTTACTGCCTATTAGCTTATGCATATTTATTAAGTTACTTATCCTATGAACAAATAATTACTGAGGGGCTATAATGCAGATGATTATAAATTTTCTCTTTGCTATCTGAATTTGAGAATTTTAGATCTGAAAATAATATAACAAATATATTTCATTATTTCCAAAATGCTAGTTGTATTTTGTCATTTGTAGTAAAGCACACTTGTGGGTATTCCTGTGTCAATGTTTCCAGACATGACTGGCATGCAGGCCAGTAGAGAGAGAAGAAGTTCTGTACTGATTGTGGGTGGTACCATCCAATAACTTTGCTGCCTGAATGGAATGAAAGGGAAAGGAGTGGAAGTCTCCTTGTGCTTGAAGAGTTGCATTCTACTTAAACAGGCCCATCTCTTAGTATTGCCATTGCCTGTGGACCTTAGAATCCAGTTCCTTTAGCCATTCAGTAGGGGCTCTCATCAGGAACTGTCCAGGGCGCTTCCACATCTGTAGTCTCTGACTGGTGCTGTATCCTTGATCCCTCTCGTTCTTCAGGTTGCAGATTCTTAAAACTAAGCAATGACTGAACCCTATGGGTTCTCACTCTACACAAAGCCATTGTGGAGCCTCTCAAGTCTGATCCTGTAAGCTCTGGAAGCTTCTACAATAAATCATGTTGTGAAAATGTGTGTCTATCTATCTATCATCTATCTATCTATCTATCTATCTATCTATCTATCTATCTATCATCTATCTATCATCTATCTATACATAAAATTCTCTGTAGAGGACCCTATGCCATACAATATGTGATCTATGTCACAATTTAATGGCTTCAGGTACTTACAGCTTTCAGAAAGGTTTTTTCGATGAAAAATATTAGCCAAGGCCTTATATCGTCCTAATTCTGAGGAAATGTGTTCTTGAGTATGTTATATGTCAATTATGCTTTTCACCTCTGACTAGTGGATCAGGGACCTACTCACAGTGTTCAAGTCTCAGAAAAAGACTCTAGGATTCTCCAGACCTCTTGATCTGTTCATCTGTCTGTTCTCAGTCTGTTCTGAGAGCCCTAGATTATCACAGCTCCACAGGGTCTCAGCTCTCTCTCTTCTCTCCTTGGAGAATTTCAACCTATGTCTGTGTTTCCACTCACTGTGGTGCTACCCAGGAATTCTCCAGGCACAAGAGTACCCTAATCACAAACCAATTGTATTCATTTTCCACTTCTCAAGAATCACTGCTTTTTTTTCTTTGCTTCATGTACAATATTGTAGAGACTATTCATCTGCACATTTTAAGTATTCAGGCATTTTAAGCAAGAGATAATACTCCATCTTCAGCCAATGCAAAAGTCTCCTTTTTCAACTAATTGACTTCAAGTGATATTTCTCTCTTTACTTCAGTGTACTAAAAAATTTAAATCTTGCTCTGAAAGAGAACTGGCATTTGTTTTTGACTTTGGAATATAATCTCTAAACTGTCGGATTATACCTTAAAGCTGTGTGTGTGTGTGTGTGTGTGTGTGTGTGTGTGTTTTAATCTGGTGGCTCCAGATCACTAAATGGTGTAACAATATGAGTTAGGATCATATTCAAGATTGGCAATATCATTTAAGTTTGGGACTATAGTTTATTTTTATCATTTGGCTATGACAGTTATCAGGGACTGAGATAAGCCATGCAGACCAGTTAGAATACCTGGCAAGTTTTCAAATACCATTTTCCTGCTTATAGTAATTTATCCAATTCTTACAATACTTTGAAGAAGATAGGTAACATCTGACACTCAACATAATATAAAGGACAATGACACACAAATATTGAAGCTAATCATTATTGCAGGTGAAGCAAATTCCAAATGATGCATTTACCTTTGGCATGAATCATCTATACTAGGCCTAGCCAGCAACCAACTGAAACCTTGAATAACACTTACTGATACTGTTGTGCTTTTTTGTTTTATTAACTGAATTGACTCTTCTTGATTCTTCAGTGTTGATTTATTTTTTCCTGTTGTGTAAAAACATTCTCGATGTTGGGTCTGGGCATTCAACGGCAAAACAAACAACACAACTGAGAAGAAAAATGACTGCAGCACAGATTTTAAGAAACATATTTTCCTGCTCACTGATCTCCTTTTATCTCCTGCCCATATGTTTCTGTGTTGCTGTTTTATCTCTTCCACACTTATGGAATTCTTTGGCAGGGGAAATGAATTCTGATGAGACAGACTTGGTGAAATTCCAGTAAGATTTTTTAAGAAGTTCAGATGCCAAACAGGGGACCTGCCCTGCTATGCGTTAGGAGGATTTAACCTCCTCTTAACTGACTTTGGCTTTTGTTTATTTGTTTGTCGAGGTGTGTGATCTTATGATGGGTGTTTGTGATGCTCAGTGACTCCGTTGTGCTTTTACTATTTGACAGATTTTTGAACAAACCGTAAACTCAGTTTTCAGTTCACTGTATTTGACTAGAAGAAATATTTCACAATATAAAAATTAGATAGGAAAAGTGTCAGAATAATAAATGTCAGGATTCCATTTCAAGCACCAGGGAAGTACAGTAGTGTAATGCCATCAATGATGGCAGCAGCACTAGTTGGTTTAACTCATAATGACCAATCATTTATTTTCTTAGGCAAATAACTTACATCTTATTAATGTGTCAGTAAGTTGCACTTTTATAGACTAAACTTGATATTTTTACCTGTCATGTCAGAATGCAGATATTTCTTTCTATATATGATGTCTCATTTCTCTTTCTTAGTACCTTTGTTTACTACTACTCAGCATCTGTTTTCCTACCTTTCAGTTTCACTCAGACTCCACCCAGAGGTATTCTGCAATAAGTGATAGAAGAAGAATCAGAAGAAATGTATTCTTTTCAACAAAGATGTATATAAGGGGACTCAGTGTCAGGCACAGAGTTACCCATCCTGGAAACGTGAATAACAATGGGACACGTTTTTTCTTATAAAACCACATTAATTTCACCATTCATGTCCACTACATGGAGCTAAGGAACATTTGGTGAAGCTGCAAAGATTGTATTTAATATGTAAGATCTCTCCCTATGTTATAGTTTTAGTCTATATATAAAGACTTCATTGTGTGTCTGTTCTTCATCTGTTTGAAAATTGCAAGTATATAAAATGATTTTTCTCAGTAATAAAAGTATGTGGATTTAAGATGAAAAATATTTACTATAATCACCAGCCTAATTTATCAGGGCTTCCCTTATATTTTCAATTACTCTTTGCCATATATATTAGTTTTATTCAATTAGAATTTTTTTAAATGAGTACAACTTAATTTTCAATCTAGCAAAAGTCAAATTTTTTCCACTGAATATCATAGGATAGTAACAGAAGTACCGTCTTATGACTGATAAAATTAGTCTCTGGTCTTAGTTTTACCACAGGTGGAAATTACTGTATTCATTGTTTAATTCACCAATATCTCTTGAGTTATGTTTTGTCTTTAGCTTTGGAGCTTAAACATGGGAGGAGGACACAGACCTGACCCAGTTGAGCATAGTGTATTTAAAAATATGTTGTAAAGAGGATACA
The DNA here is from genome assembly GCA_004025085.1 of Thryonomys swinderianus. Taxonomy (NCBI): domain Eukaryota; kingdom Metazoa; phylum Chordata; class Mammalia; order Rodentia; family Thryonomyidae; genus Thryonomys; species Thryonomys swinderianus. The sequence continues at coordinate 13,335 of PVIC010010274.1, read as the reverse complement.
TTTTTACATCGAACTTAACTGTAATGAAACTTTGCTGTTTATCTAGAAAAAGTTGTTTAATCACTGTAAGAATTTCTTTCTTCCATCATAAAACAGTTTTACTAGTATCTTCCTTATGTGCTTGCAGAGAAATAGCAGTATAAGTAATTATATATTCTACTGTTTTCAACAAGCCCTCTTTTTTGTATGTATTTTACATCTTTAAAACTGAATCTGATGTATAACCAGTGATACTTTCTGATTATATTTGCTGCTATTACTTATGTAAAATGAAGTCTTGTCTTGTATTTTGTGAACTGAAATATTAAGTAATTGTTATAAATTTTGTAACGTGGTAAGAGCTTAACAAAAGATAGTTATTACTGGAAGTAGGAGAAAAAACAGAAAAGAGACACACAGGTTAATTCTTAGGTAGTGAGAGAACGCTTTCTTAAGCATATCACTTTGAAAATGACAAGAGGAAGACGAAAACAGTTTTTGTGATGGAAAAGGTAATAACCAGACAAGAAGAAATAGCATGTGCACTTTCAAAAGAATATGTGAGATGCTCACGCTTTTGGAAATATAATTCAGCCTTGCTCTGTCTTCTGAGAATTGGTTAAAGATGGTGTTGGAAATTTTCAGCTATTTTGAAGAATTACAACCTTATATGAAGATGATTATGAGAGCTTGAACATGGAAAAGTGAAACTAGAGTGAAGAATGTAAACACTGTAGGGTTTATTAACTTAATAGTATATTAAACTTGATTATGGAATAAGGAATTATCCAAATGTGAATATTATGAATTTATAATTTTTGTAAGAAAAATGAGAGAACATATAAAGTTTCTCTGTAATCGCATTTCAGAATTCTCATATTTGCTGTTTCTTACATTAGTTCATTTCTACATGAACATAAACATATTTTGTACATATGTATTTATATTTTATGCATATGGCTATGCAGACATGTATGTACATATATGTATACATGCACCTTTATTTTGGTTTAATAAATTGCAGACACTGGTATAGTAATGCAATATCAGAAAGAAGAAAACAGACAGTAAACCACACACATTTCTAGTCTCAAGAAACTCCTTGGGTCTGTTTTTTTCCTGTTTACAGTCAAATTTTTTCTTTCTCTCTGTTCTTCTCCCTTCCCCCTTCCCCTTTGAACATTTTCTTCCCCTTCACAATACTTGTCATACATTCTGAACCTCGTTTATAAGTATGATCATAATGCATACCTAAAATGTATCAATAAAGGATAAAAGAAAGAAACTCCTTGGAATACATTTGAGAAACATTACTTTTGATTTCCCTAAACCCTCCCAAATCAAATTTTGTTCTTTTCTCACTTCATTCCCTAGTCCCTAAAGCATGCACCATGTGTCCTTTGATCTCAGAAGCCTTATTGAATTACATATTTGTATATTTTTACATGTTTTGTGTAGATAAAATTATCTTAGCTATGACTATATAAAGTGATAACAGTCCTAATTTCCAGAAAGTTATACAAATTAAAAATGTAGATATTCTATTTTAAATATTCTGATTCCTTCCTTCTCATTTTCCTCTTTCAGAGTAGAGCCCAGAGGAAGAGATAACTGTGATGATTTTTTAACTTAAATTGAAGAAAGATATTGATCATTCCCCTATTCCCCTGTTATTTTATTGGAAGGATACCTTTCCTGCTCAGCCATGTTATTTAATGTTTCTTGAAACAGCCAAAATGCTTCTCTCAAAGATTAAAGAAAAATCATTACAGATCAAGTGGATTGTACTTACTTAGACGTCTCTAAAATCCATGAAATGTAGTAAATCCCATATTCCATTCATGATTTGGTCTTTCCAGGCAAAATAATGCAGGGAAAAGGCCTCAAAAAAAAAAAAAAAAAAAAAGAAAATCATTGCAGCCCTTGGGTTATCTGGGAATCTCTGTGACATCTGGCTTTGACTTTAATGTTTTCAAGAGGCCCACACGAGATGGAAAATCCATTGAGATGCTAAGACAAACAGATGAGGTTTCTGGACAGTAAATCTTAATGGAAGAATAAAGCAGGAAAATTACATTTCCAGAAGTTGTTATGTTCATAAACTAGATTTTTTTTGACAAATATGACCTCACCTAAGTTTATGTCCTAAATCTGTATGACTGAACTATTTTGGAAACCTTTCAATTGAGAACACATTTTCATAAGTCCCTAGATTTTTAATGTCCTCAGGTACATGGAAAAATAAACATAATTATCCTGAAGTATTCAACGAATGAAGTAAAATGGTAAAGCATATGTTCTGCAATGAAAATGAATTGAATGATAGAGAAATAAAAACAAATGGTATATAAAAACACAATGTAACCTTTACTTAATTTGATATATAAAATAACAGATACAGAATATAAAATAAACTTTCACATTAATAGAAGTGGAACTGGACACCCATAGGAAGATTAGAAACAGGCTATACAATGTGATTATGAAAATCAGGTGTGGTTCTGGCCCTTTGCTCTCGCTACTTCAGAGGCTGAGGTGTGAGGGCCACTTGTGTTCTAGAGTTTTGAGACCAGCCCAGGCAATGTAATGAGCCTGTCATAGATAAACGAATGAATCCAGAGATTTAGCTCAGTGGTTCCGGTGCCTGCCTGGCAAACACAAGGTCCCTGGTTCGATCCCCAGTAACCACATACCACAGTACCAGGTGTGGTTATTCATGATCACCAGCAACCAGTACCACATACCACAGTGCCAGGCGTGATAGCTCATGCCTGTAATCCCAGCTCTTTGGAGGCAGAGGCAGGAAGATCTCTGAGTTTGAGGCTTGCCTGGGCTACATAGTGAGCTCAGGGCCAGCCTGAACTACAAAGTGAGACCCTGTCTCAAATGAATGAATGAATGAATGAATAAATGCATGCATGCATGCATGCATGAAATTAGGTAAACTGTTAAACAAAAAACAAAAATCTCACCAAAATATTAACACTACATATACTGAACAAATTATTTTAAAAGCTAAGAAAAATAAGCATGATTATATATTTGATAAATTACAAAATGTTTTCTAAAAAAGTAATTCATAAAAAAGTTGAGTGAGGGCCGGAGGGTTAGCTCAGTGGTTCCAGCGCCTGCCTTGCAAGCACAAGGTCCTGAGTTTGATCCCCGGTAACCACATATAATGCTGGGCATGGAGACACGCCCACCAACAATCAACACCGCATACCACAATGCCTGATGTGGTGGTTCACACCTGTAATCCCAGCACTCGGGAGGTGGAGACAGGAGGATTGCTGAGTTCCAGGCTTGCCTGGGCTACATAGTGAGCTCAGGGCCAGCCTGAACTACAAACTGAGACCCTGTCTCAAAAAAAAAAAAAAAAAAAAAAAAAAAAAAAAAAAAAAAAAAAAAAAAAAAAAAAAAAAAAAAAAAAAAAAAAAAAAAAAATTGAGTGAAGTCACAGAGATTGTGAGGAAGCTTAACTTGGACTTACTTTGTGATTCTAGAAAAAATTACAGAAATATATGAACCACTGTTCAATAAGATATGGCAAGAAGCATACACATGAATAGGCAGAAAGGAGAAAAAGATTTATATTATTGGTAGAAAGAATTCTGAAAATGTGTGTAAACTAATCCCTGGAAAAAAGAGAAGATGTTATGTTACATAGCAAAAACAAATGAAAAAAATGAAAGGAAGGTTTCTAATCAACTGGCCTTATCAATATTGGATGTTATCCAGGACTCTCTGCATGAGTCTAACACAGTCTTTAAGCATGGCAGGAGAGATAGGGGAGTTTTAACCTCAGTGTGGTGTGCTGTGTGAGAGATTCGACTAGCTTTTGCTGTCTTGACATACAGAGCAAAGGGGCCTAGGGAGAATAGGCTCTTGGAGGGTTGAAGAGGTGAGAACACTGGCTCCCCTCCAGAGCTTCCATTTTCATAGCAGCAACAAATACACCATTCCAAGGCTCAGAACAACAAATAGGAAAATAAATAGAATCTGCGTATAAAGAAACCATATTTAGGGTCAGGGATTTAGCTTGGTGGTTCTAGAGTTGGCCTCACAAGTGCATGGTCCAGAGTTTCAGCACCACACACCACAATACCAGCCATGGTGGCTCACACCTGTAATTCCAGTACTTGGGAGGCAGAGGCAGGAGGATTGCTGTGAGGTCGAGGCTTGCCTGGGCTACACAGTGAGCTCAGGGGCAGCGTGAACTACAAAGCAAGAACCTACCTCAAAAACGAAACAAAAACAAAACGAAACAAAAACATATTTAGGCTATTGCCTGGCTTTTGAACAGTAACAATGAATCTAACCTTTAAGAATAAGGTCATAATGAAAATGTTTCAGCAAAATAGAAATTGAGGTTAAAAACCAAGGGATCTTTAAGAGAATTTTTAAATGATATACTTCAGGTCCATGAAGTCTCAGAAATGCCTAACGAGGTGTGTATGCACAAAATATATAATAATGACAAAAAGTAATATTGATTTTCATTTTTAGAAGGAAAGATGAAAGAAAATAAATTAAGTTATTTTGTCTGTAAATGAATTCCACTGAAACTATAATGCTCATAAGAGTCTTATTTTAGTAGCTTGTAACTTTTTCTACTTGTTTGGCCCTTACCATATATGTTAAAGGGAATCATAGTTACAGATTCCAAAATGAAAATTCTTAAAAGTCATGAACCAATTATATTTTAAAATAAATGTAACTTGGTACATTCTAGAACGAAAGAAAATCATACTAGAGTGATACACGCACACTCATGTTTATGGCAGCATTGAGCTATGGAAAGAGTGTAGACATTCATCAATGGACAAGTCTGAGGAGGAACTAATGTAAATACATGTAAACAATGAAAATTATTTGGTCATAAAAAATGAAATTATGTCATTTGAGAGAAAATGGATAGAGTTTGAGACCCTAAGTCAGATCCAGAGACTTGAATATCCCCTTGTTTCCCTTCTATAGGAAACCCAAAATATAAATAAATAAATTAGAGAGTGAAATACAGGAGAGATGGGAGGAAAAAGGGAAAGATTCCCCTCAAAGCATTCAAATATTAGGTATTGGAACCATAAAGTTAGTACAAAACACAAAAAAAAAAAGGCAGTAAAATAAGTGTCAAGACCATAATTAGGTGAATTTCATTGTATTTAGATTATACATCCATAAGTCTGACTAGGAATTTTGAAATCTGTGTTTACCATTCTGAAGCTTCATATTTTCCAGTGTGAATTTTCATTGTTGTTGGATTTTCTCATTTTCTAATTTTTCTTATTTGTGGCAGAGACACCATACTCGACACTCACAGCTTAAAGTGGAAAGGCGTGCTTGGGCTTACAGTGGGTAGAGGTTTCCGTCTGCAGTCCTTTGGCTCCGCAGTGAGCCAGCATGGCGGGGGGTGTGGCGGAGAGAGGCGGCTCCTGGCGGCCGCTGGGAAGCAGAGAGAGTGAAGGGAGGAGTCGGTGGGGCCCTCCAGGGCACGGCCTGCGGCTGCTTCACACCAGACCCCACCCCCAGTGGCAGGTCAGCTATAAATTCATCAGTAGACTAATCCCATGATCCAATCACCTTGCCAAAGCCCCTCCTATGAGCAAAGAAAGCTTTCAGGGGGACATCTAGATATAAGCTGTAACAGCAATCTTAAAACTATGAGAAAATAAAATGTGCCACTTTTTGGAAATATATTTCAGATTAATTCGAACTAATCCAGTTCTAGCCTACGTGGAATAGTTCAGTAGCTGCTATCTGTCCCACTGCTGCCAATTAAAAACATTTGATAAATTATTGAAAACACTTATCCAATGAATCCTTAAAAATGTAACAATAATAAGCATATTTGAGGGTGAAGACAAAGCTTGAAGAAAAACCCATGCAGAGGTTGTATCCTGGTAGTTTTCTGTTTTGACATTTTGCCTTTAATCTTAGGTTGGCTCCGCTGTAGAAGCATGTGATTCTAAACAAACAAAATAAAGGAAAAACAAAAACAAAAGTAAAAAACAGAAAACCTCTTCTGTTTCTGGCCAAAAAGCTTGAGAAATTCCCTTTGTACTCAAGAAAAGAGGTGTGTCACACACTCAATTGCATCCCCTCGGGATCCATGTTAAGTCCTAACTCCCATGTGACTTTTTAATGTTTCAGTTTAACATTACATTTTACTACAGGGTTTCAAGGGTTGCATTCTCTGTATTTCTTTATCAAGGAGAAAGATAAAGTGTATTGGTAAAATGTTCAGAAATGAAGTAGGGATCAATGATTGAGAAATGAGATAAGTCTTGTAAAACTCAGTAAAATAGGCTAGTGTGAATCAACTTGTCACAAATCTTTCATATATGTAAAACTGACTAAAATCATTAAAGTCTATTTCTATATAGAATGAAATATTTGTTTACATATTGATATTTACTTTTATTTAAAATTATCCATATGGAGTTAAACTTAATTTATTTCTAAAATTCTGTAGTTTCTGGATACTATAGTACAAAAAATTAAATCCATAATGCTGAAGTTCATGACCATGGTGCAGCACAAAGGATGAAAGATTACTCAGAATCAATGTCCATTTCAAGCTCCAGAGGGACTGCCACCGAGTCTCCTCAACATGAGAAAGTCTTGTAACAACAGCTCTGAACTGAAGCTTTGTGAGTATCTATTGATAGAACCAGGAAGCAAGAATAAAAGAAAAAACATAGACGTCTAGGCAGCAACTCATGTAGGGAACAGAGGTAGGGCAGGAAAATGTTAGGGTGATCTGTTAAGGGATTGATTTTGGGACCAATGATGAACTGGATGATGGGAGAGGGAATAAAGCCAGAACACTCATTATCTAAGGCATTTTTGTTGTTTTGTTTTGCTTTTTAAGCAGAGTCTCACTGTATAACACAGGCTGAACTCACTATTATAGTCCAGCATAGCGTCAAACTCATGGTGATCATCCTCCTTCAGTCTTCCACGGGCTGGGATGAGAAGTCTGTCCCACTGTGACTAGTTCAGGTGATGCATTTTAATCCTATCTGGACTTGTGATCCTGTAGGTTGTCTTTTAATCTCCAACCATGCATTCTGGGAAGTTTTGAGCATATGGCTCTAAAAGTCCCGTATCACTGCATATCCATCTCATACATATCTCTGGCCAATACTCTCACACCATCGATTTGAATGTTATCAATTTCAAATTAGCATTAAAATATTATAGGTGCCAATTTTTACATATGCCACGTAAGGACATTAGGAAGCACCATTACTGATTATTGTCTGTTAACTCAAAAACCATAACAAGATAAACATAAGATAATAAAGACAAACTGTATTTATGAACCTAACTTCATGAACAATTTACTGCATTATTACTGTTTCTGTCTTTTGGAGCAGACTTATGAAAATTTACAAATCCTTTCACTAAAAGACTTTGGAGAAACAGTTGGTACAAATAGTCCTTGAACAATTACATATAGTTGTTCTACAAATTTCAAGATTGCTTCTTAAAGCTTTTGGAAGTTATAGGAATACTAGCTGTTAGGTAGCCACCTTTGTCTCAAAGTTAAGAATAAGCCTGTAATAACTTTATTGATTATAAACTTTTTAATGATTTTTACTCTAAAATACTCTAATAGTTATATTTCCATTTTTTCTACAGTGCTGAATATTTAAAAATAGGATATAAGATCAAATTATTAATAAAATACATATAGGTCTTTGTCATTCTTATTAATATTTTATAGTAAAATTAAAAAATTATTAACACTTTTTAAAAAATTTTAATCTACAAGATAATACTCTCTAGCTGTATTAGGTACTTTCTTTGCTTTACTAGCTTAGCTTTAAGTCAAAGTTTTCATATGAAAAATTTTTTAATAGACCTTCTAGATATACAGTATCTTGTTAAAAATTCATGCTTGCAGAGTACAAGAAGGTCAGAAAATGCCTTTGAATTTAAGTCATGGTCTTTTTGATAATTCATTCAGGTTTTAAAAGCGAAATTCTTCATTAAGTAAAGAATCTAATGCTTATTAATTTATATGCTTAAGAAAGGGACTCCACTAATTCTTTTACTAAATATCAAAGACTGTATATTTTCACCCCTTGTCCTTGCTATTGATTAATTGGCTTCAACCAATGCACATTAAAGCAAGAAGAAAAACTCAGTAACTCAGGTATGTTCCTGATCTTTTTGTAGCCTAATGAAAGGCTTATTCTTTTGGGGTTTTTTTCTTTGCAAAAGCTCCAACATTTCAATTTGAAACCAGTAATTCTGTGGATGCGTAGATTTTACAGTATTTGAGAAAAGTGATGTAATCTGTTACATGCTGGAGACATGATATGCACAAGTGGAGGAAATAAATATAATGGAAGCAGTAATGGACTCTACAATAACAGATTCAATTCTACAGGTATAAGACATATACTAGAGTTGAGCTAATGTATCATAAGCAACTCAAAGCATATTAACTGGGGATTATAGATGGTAGGGGAGTATCAAGGTCAGGTGGCTAAAGGGGTAATTTTGTAGGTGAGGTCTCTTAGGAAAAGAAAGCACATGAGGCTGACATTAGCAAAAGCAGCAGCAAACATGTTTAGGTTTTGGGCCTTCTATTAGCCATTACCAGACATTACATCACTTTATCTTGACATGAGCATGTTGTACATGTGTTAATTCACTTTTATATAAGTGGGCACTGTTGTATGACTGTTCTAAATGGCATGGTCATGTCTTTATGGGTCTTTAAATGTCTCAAGCTTTGAAGCACTTTGAAGCTGCTCTCCATATTTCATACCCTCAAAGGTCAAGGGACCGTTCTTTTAAATGACACACAAGGCTGACTCTTGTATACAAAGACTGAAGCAATAATGTACAGAACAGCATATTATATATTATATTAATCTCCTTATTACTATAGCACCACGTATGGCCATACAGTGCCGAGTGGATCTCAGGGGTCCTCACCACTGGATTAGGAGATCCCATTGTACGGCATGGGTGCCAGACATTTTTGTACCTGTTTTTTGCAGGGCCTCTTGTACCTGTGTTTGGTGGTAAGGTGATACATTTTAAGTCTACTGGACTTGGGGTAGAAATAAAAATGTAGCATTTTTACATGAAAGAGGGCACATGTGCCTCTTTGTGCCACGGTCAGGAAATTTAAGACCATGTGGTTTTGTAACACCACCTCTGCCATTTGGGACATTTTGTCCAGGAGCAATATCAGAGTCTGGTGTGTGATATTTAGGGCCTGAGCCATATACTGAGTGAGACATTTAGCCTGGAGGTCTAGATCTATAGTCATTCTCCTTAGTATCATAAATGTTTTTGTCTAGAATCACTAGGCCATTGGTGAAATATAGTGCCATCTGTGATACACCACATCTTAACTGTGGAGTGTGTCTGTAATGGTGGGCCAGATAGTACCTTTAATATAGGAGAAACCCAGGTTAACATCCCATCTAGTGTGTACAGGGATATGGTCAACCAATCAGTGGACACCATCTGTGAGTTATGGACATTTTGCCAAGTGTTTATGGCATTTATTTATAATGTGTAGTTACACAGGTTGGGTGGTATTTATCCTGCAGTTTAATTCCCAACCAACGTATTTATCTATTGAATTCCAAGTGGGGCTATATGCGGTCCCATTACTTGATTTTTTGTCATCGCCCCACTCTTTATGTATCACAGGCTACCCTAGTTTCTGAGGAGTAGTTGTGTTCTTTGGATCAGCACCTCAATATCTTGGTGTTGTTGGTCTCAGGAGGAGCCACTCTGATTTTGTTGTTTCCAGTCTAATTGAGCAGGGTCACCAGTGCAGTTTTCTATGAGAAGCCCTTGGCTGCCTCTGTTGTTGGCTTGCATCTGTTTTAGTGCACACCCAACAGTGTGATCACTGGTGCACATGACTGTCAGTGCACATTAACAATGTGATCCTGGTGCCCAGGAGATGATGTTTTGGTTTGCTTTATTGCTTGGAAGGACAGGGCAGGAGGAGAAGCCATCATTAGGAGATACCAGCTTCTGGGGAGGATATAGGCCACATGTTTATCCTGTGATAGATCACTAATCCCCAATATAGGATACCAAATCTGGTTTTTGTTGTCACTGGGGCTAAAGGGGTTAGAGCTAAGTCTACCGCCCCCAGGGGAATGGGGCAAGAAGTCACAATGTGACTGTTTTTCTTTTTAGGTTGGTGGCCCTAGCATTAAGCAAAGAGCATACTGAGGTCTTCAAGGTCCATATTAAAATCTAAGCCTGTACCTTTATCCCATAGTCTTGCCCCACAGTTTTAAGAGAAATACCTAGTGTTCTATCAGGGGGTTTGTGTCCCTCTCAGATCTATTGGTAGAAGATTTTCAACCACATAGCCTCTAGGATGGGAAGGATTAAAACTCCTTTCATCACCTTAGGACTGTTTTGTTGGTCAAATACATAGATGGACACTTTTTTAGAAAATGACCTAATAAGTTGTCACCCTTATGTTGGGGTCACTGAGTAATTAAATAGCCTATGATATGGCTCATCCACTCCATGAACGTTGGAGTCAAGTAGACCAGTTTGGTTTTTAAGAGTCCAGTATATCTATCAGTCATATCAGCTCTCTGTGGCCAGTAGGACACATGGAAAAGTCAAGTGATATCATTGTCTTTGGCCAATTTTTGTATGTGAGCTCTTGTAAAATGAGTTTTCTGGTTAGATGCTTAGCACCATCTGCTATATTGTAGCTAACTGTTAGAATGTCTTAATGGCATGGGCTTGGTCAGTAGGGGCCACAGGTTAGGTAAAATCTATACCTATGGCTATAGCTACAGAAGTTAAAGGATATCTGTGTCCCTGTAGAAGGGGCAGGAGCCCAATATAATCTACATGTCATTGTTGTAGAGGGTAGGGTACCTAAGTATTGTACCCAATTGTGTGGGGACCTTTGTCCACCAGGGAGCCAGATGAGTGCATTGTGGGGAACCCATCACTGCCATTCTTGACTGCACAAGAGTCAGGTCTGGTTCCATCACTGCATCACAGCTTGCACGGACTTGTCCCCGTTTCTTGTGGAGTCCTTGGAGTGAGGCAAGTCTTGTTAAGGTATCTACTAAATCACTTCTTGGTGAGGGGAGGGTAGGTCCTTACACATAGTATATCACATGGCCACATTCCCATAATTTGACTTAATTCAGCACACCCTAGGGGTGGAAGTGCTGTCTGTCAATCCTGGGCCACCCAAGTTGGCAACCAAGGTGTCATCCCCCAGAATATAGCCGAACTGTGCAAACCTGTAGAAGACCCTGGACCTCTTTATGCTTACAAGTAATCAGACCATCCACAACTTGACTTGTCTCTTCTGATTTTCCACCAAAGTGTTTCCACACTGGGCTGGACAGGTACTGCCATCTTGTACAGGGCTGTGTCACTGCTGAATCCATCAGGATACTGGGTCTTAGCTGAAAGTCTTTCTCTTTTGTCATGTTGGGTAGATGTTGAGACCTGTGTTCTGTCATCCTATAATATATCCTGTGCTATGTACATGACGGGTCTCGAAATTGTTGCCAATTTGTCCAACAACAGGCCAGGGTGCAGTCTCTCATGGGTACTTAAGCAGCCCTCGTCAAGGCTGTGATACTGCACTGCAAGTGTTGTCTGTTGCATATTCATTTCCCACAGCTCAGTTATCAAGTCCAGATAGGTTGTCCATTGTGACTTTCTCTGAAAATGCACACCAATCAGGCAGATTAGTCAGTCTGGTTACTTGCTTGTGGAGTTGTCCTCTGCACATCCTACAAAATGACACATAGAGGAGGTGTTGGCTGTGCTGGGTAATTGGGACAGTTCCTGTGGGCTTCACTTTGTGTTGCCAGGCCCTTTATCTCATAGCTGTAGCAGCCACACAGGCATTGTTTCCCCCACCCTTTGTTTTAACTGTTTCACCAACTCTGCTAACTTAATAGATATGTAGCTCATATAAGGGTTGTGCCTAGTAGACATAGGTGCCGTCCTTCCTCACTCTCACTCCCAGGCCAAGGGTTCTTCTATTTTTAATTTTTCATCAAATAAGCCATGTATGTAGCAGCAGGGTATTTTCCAACTAATGGGGACTGGGGACTTAGGCCACTGGAGGAGACAGTGCTCTCATAATGGGCAGCATGGCTTCCTTGGCAGCCAGCTGTTGCTCTAAATTCTCTTTGGTTCCTTGCCATTGGCCCCCACACTAGAGAAACTCTTTTGCGTATTGTCCCACACAGGGTAAAGAGGAAAACCAGGTAACCCACCCTCCTTGCTGACTCATGGTGGCAGAGGGAGTGTTCATCCAGCTCTTCTAAAACCCTGAAGACACCGCTGGTGTCAGGCCCACGGCCTCCAAGGCCTCAGGGGCCTTCCACACTGCAAAAAATGTTGTTGCGGGAAACCAGAGCAAGACCAAGGCCATGTCAGGAACTCCCCACACTTCAAGGGGCACTCTCCTCATGATGCTCGTGACACAGTTTGTCAGGGTTTGGCAGCTGAAGGGGTATTTGCACAGGTGAGATCTCCCAGAAGAATGCACATGGGGCCAGATGTTAGCAAAAGCAGCAGCATACATCTTTATATCTCCCTATATTAGCCGTTATCAAACATTACAGCATTGGGTCCTGATGTGACCATGTCGCACAGGTGTGATTATCCATGCTAAGTCATTCTTACATATGTGGGCCCCCTAGTGCACTTGTGCTAAATGCCAGGGTCATGTCTTTAAGGGTCCTTAAGTGCCCAGGGCTTTGAAATGCCCCATTGTGGCTCACTGCAGGAGAATGAGGAAAGACAAAGGAGAAGTTATTTTTTATTATTTTTTCTGTACTTTAAAGGCCAAATTGGAATGAGGAATACTAGGTAGAACAGTTTGTAAACTCAAGTTTGATAGAGACATAAAATAAATAAATAAATAAATAAATAGAAATACAAAATTTATAGGTATAAATATCTTTCATTTCTGCTTGGCAGATTATATGTATGTGTTATTCTGTATGATTCTTTTTGTCTACTGCACAAATTTAAACAAGAAGATGCCACATTAGAGCAGAAATATAATTAGTAGCTTAAAAGACAGTAAATAGGCTTGGAAAATACAGAAACCAGTGCCTCGGTAGTAACAATGCATAGAAATCCTGCCAGAAAAGTACCATGAAATGTATAAGCTCCAACTGTCTGTTGATTGATTGTTTTACCTCTTGAGTCACTAAATTAAGGTCAAATTTATAGGTGATAGAGGTCAGCTGGCTATTTCAAATTGTATATTTTCCTTTTTAATGTGTTAAGATCTCCTTTTTATTTCTTTGTCTTGCTTTTCTTTTTGTTTCTTCCCTTCCCTTCCCTTCCCTTCCCTTCCCTTCC